>MU695453.1:329972-350711 GCA_026770625.1 Nicotiana glauca
CCTATTACCACTGAGTTGGAAGTACTCACTTTACTCACTGCACCACGTGTGCAGATTCAGGTGTCCCGGGAGCATAGTTGAGCTATTTGCTGCTTCAGAGCTTCTCAGGAGTTGTCGAGGTAGCTGTCTGACGTTCGCAGGACTCGACTTCTCCCCTATTCCTTTATTATTTCCGCATTTTAGAACATTAGTATTACTGAGGATGTATTATTTTGTTATCTTAGAGGCTCTAGACTCATGACCCCAGGTCTTTGGGAGATGTTGTCTAAGTCAGTGATTCATACTGTCTCTATCTAGATTATTGGTTAATAGACTCGTTAAACGGTAATTTAATGCTATAAATTGGAAATGGGTGGTGTGATTGAGTTGTGAGTGTTAATTGGTCGGGCTTGCCTAGCAATTGTATTGGGCGCCATCACGGTCGGGATTAGGGTCGTGACAAGTTGGTATCAGAGCCTAGGTTACTAGGCCTCATGAGTCATGAGCTGGTTAGTAGAGTATCACGGATCGGTACGGAGACGTCTGTATTTATCCTCGAGAGGCTGCAGAACCTTTAGGAAAACTTCACTTTCTTGGAATTCTTATCGTGCATACTTGATTCAGCTTGAGATATAACTCTTGAAATTCTTTCCACTCGTCTGTGTGCGCACATGAACGCTCGGTATTATAAGTGCCCTGATGGTTTATGATTCCTCGATCGAGGGGCGAGACGTGATCCCGTGAGTTCGATGTTGGGCTAGTCTGGAGGACTTGAGGCCGGATCTTGCTTATGTCTTGAGCATTGAGGTGCTGATCGTGTGAGCAAGTGTTTTGAACTTATATGTTCGGTATTGTCGCTATTAGCTGGAATGGTGGCTTGGTATTCATGTGATGAGATGTTATTATATGTCTTGGTAGTGACAAAGGAGTCTGCGGAATAATATATGAACTGTTAAGTGGTTCGTTTCTTATTGTGATCTGCTTTGTAGCCCCGAGTTATGGGCGCGTGAGGAATATTTTCGTGTCTCCTAGTTGGGAAGTGAAGTACATTACGTGTGGCAGTATGAGTTCAGACTCAGGAAGACCAAATGGTTGTGTTATGTGTATGATGGTGGAAGGTGTGCTGAAATACTAAATTGTGCGAAGTAGGTGGGATATCTCCTGCGGAGTGTTCTTAAGGAGTACGATTTTTTTATGTATATTATTAGAAGATCTCATGTGTAATTGAAAGGTACGCATTGTAATTTGAAGATTTGGGTCGCTTCAGAGATTGGACTTAGCTGATGAGGGGATGAATGCGAGGTTTGTAGAGGATTTCAGTATCCGAGGATCTGTGTTTTCATAAACAAGTAGATGATTTGAGTTAATCTCACTATAATATGGTAGCATCATTAGAGTAAAAGTACTCCGGGTTATTAAATATGTCCTGATAGATGGTTTCGAGCCAAGTTGGGGAGGTTGTTGTTGATTAGCTGATTGCACGGTTATGTGCTATGTTGGTTCCTTTGCGAGGTATGCTGACGGATCAGTCCTGGTTGCAGAAATGAGCCGAGGATGGCACGAGTAAAGCAAATATTTTGATAAAGGTTATATGGTGCTTCATAAATGTGAGGAAATACTAGGATGTCTTGAGTTGTTATTGATAAAGAATGCCCAGTGTATAGAAAAAGAAGATGTTCATTTGTATTGGAATGAGGTCATATCCTTCGGTGTCAGAGTGCTAATAAGGCACGAGTGGTTCTGTTCGTTAAGTCAGGTAACTTGCAGTTGGAATAGGGGTGAATGACTCTCGAGAATGGTTTTATTGTGTTCAATGTTTTGCATGTAATCATCAGGTGTCTAAGGTAGGGTATGTGGCTAGAGACTGTGTTTCCATTAGGAAGAGATCAAGACTTGTGGTATTTTATGCTAATTATGGGATTCCATGTATCAGTATCTGGGAAGTAATGGTAACGAATTCCGATTCGCAGGAAGTTCTTCAAGTAAAGTATTCTGGAACGTGGTATTTTTGGGAAGAATTAAGAGAGTATTCGGTGGCCTATGGGTCTGAGACAGTATGGTCTTATGTTCGAGTCTCGTGTGGTAGGCCTGGATTGAGAAATTGTAATGCTACGACAAGGGAGAAATATTAAGTGGATGATGAATAAAAAGAGAAATTTGATAGAAGGAATAGCTTGATAATAGACCTAATCGGTACGATAAAGATATGATTAATTCGTTGTATGTGTTCGAAGTAATGGTCTTTTACAGGCAATTTGCAGTAATGCTCTTGTGTTTTGACAGCTTGCTCAGCTCGGTTTAGATAGAAGGATTCAGTCTTGGCAGTTTAGCTCGAACAAATGGAGTTGGCAGAGATGTTTTTGTTGGGTTTTACCGTGGTTTGAAGATGAGTATATTTCTTATGGGTATGCGAAGCATGGAGTGTGTAATGATTTTTCTTCTAAATGGGATCAATGAAAGTTCTTGACTAGTTGAGTTCGTTGATGTCTGTGGTGCGGAAGGGAGATAAAGTCCTCATGTTATCCTAATATG
The DNA here is from genome assembly GCA_026770625.1 of Nicotiana glauca. NCBI lineage: Eukaryota > Viridiplantae > Streptophyta > Magnoliopsida > Solanales > Solanaceae > Nicotiana > Nicotiana glauca. The sequence goes on from MU695453.1 coordinate 332,484, forward strand.
GTGTGGTATATGCATTATGTTGTGGAGGATTGGGATTTGTATGTGTAAGGCTCGGTTCAGTTCGGAATGGAAAGTCATTAATTCTTAACCGGCATGGGCAGCTGCAGGTGATTTAAGAATTGATCTTCAGAGGATTTGGGTGAATGATCCTCATATGATAAGGAAACGGTGTTGCAATACATAGTGATTTGACAAGGGTATATGGTTCAGAAAAAGGGCAATATGATTAAGTTGATGGCACTTTGGTAGTGTTGCGGCACTTTCTTGCTAGATCGACTACTGATATCTGAGTGTGTTTGATGGCACAGGAGAATTTTAGAATATCTTCGAAGAATGACTGGGAGTTCTCATGTTCAGGCTATGTAGTGGTTATGGATAGTGTGTATTGGTACCATTAGCGACTATTCGGATTGGAGGCCCGAGTGGGTCCTTCCTTGTTAGTATGTTAGATTTTGTATATGATGCTGAGATGTAGAGTGGTTGTCTCAATGTGTGTTGTTCTAGACTATTGTGCTATGGGCTATGTCGGAAATGCCATCGGTTGCTTGGCGAGGTGCATCGGATTATGATATAGCAGAGTGGTTGGTATTCCAAAGATCAGCGGATGGCTGGGAAGGATTGCTTTCCTTAATTGGGCCTTTGTGACGGATGTCAGTATAGAGGTTTCTACCATTGATTCAGTTTCGGTATTGAGGGACTCTTTTTCAAATGCGTTTCTTGTGGTCGGGCATGTCGCCGGGCGAGATTGTGGATTTCGATATTGATTTAGTGTCCGGCACCGTATTGTACAGCTCCGGTATGAGTTATAGTAGTGGAAGAAGCAGCTTCAGGCTTCTTGGTAATGAGTTCGTTGGTAAGCTGATTGGCTACGTATTCAGATGGAGATGGCTTGGTTGGCCCTGAGATGTATTGTTGAGGGATAGGTTTAATCTCTCGTTATTGAGCTTGTTAGTGATTTGGGGAGATCTATGAGTTGCTTTTTCGGTGCTGTGAGGCGTTATGATTTTTGGACTCTGGCACATATAGTGCGGTGCTATCGAGATTCATAGTGGAAGTTGAGGGGGGAGGACCTCAGTTGTGTTCGACTTTTGTAGCTTACAACGCTATATGTAGATATTGTTATGCACTCAGTATTTTGTTGTAATGAGCAAATTTGGCTCGATGTGCATCTCCTTCGGTGAGATATATGTATGGATCGGGTGGCACGCCGCCATGGGTATGTTATCTAGATCGAGTTGCACGTCGTAACAGTGTGATGTTGAGAATAGTTTTCCATATATTACTTGGTATGTCTTGCTTACTGGTTTCAGAAGAAATATTCATATTGGGTGTTGCTCGGCGAATGGCGCATCGGTTGTGCCCTTTCAGGATTGAATGGTGTATATTACTTGCTTCACCATGGGTGTGAGGGATTACTTGGTTTCAGACATCAATCTGTGTGTGGCTATCTATTTTGAGCATAACGACTTGAGGTACTTCATGTGTAACAATGTTTGGATAAGATCGCGCATTATAGTTAGGCAACGTGAAGTTATGACCTTTCGAGGAGGATTTAGGTACTCCATTTCTATGATGTGAGACGGGGTCTCAGCTTGGTTTTGTAATGGTACTGTTGAGCCTGGGGTACAGCTCTTTTGTTTGAGTCATTTGTGATGATTTAAGTATGTTCAGACCGCCCATCATTGGTGCGTGGATTATGCAAGTTGAGGCGTAGGCCTGTGCCGAGGTGTAATATCACTAGAGTGGTGTGTTTGGTCCGAAGAGATCGTTGAAATCATTAATGTATACGATCGGATTGATCTCGACTTGTTGAAGGATAATATCGAGGTCCAGCTCAGAAGTTGCTGTGGTATTAGTCAAAAGGGAAGAAATGCTTTCATGGATGATTGGTCTGAGAAATGGTTATGGCTTACTGCGCGTTTCATCATCGTTTGACAGGATACAAAAGTGCTGGAGCGAAACTTTAGCTAATAAGAGGTTCCTATCGGTAATCGAGTATTGGGGGCAATTGCTGTGAATAGTGACTATCTTTTCAAGTGTTGGATAGTGTGGTATATTGTATGATGTCACCTGAGGTTGGAGGCATGGTATATTACAGTTCGTCCGAGTTTATTCTGAATATTGACGTGAGGTTCTGATTTTGAGTATGATTTCGGAAGGTGCAATGTGGTTCTACGGTTATGGCCTAGATGGACTGTGAAATTTTAGTGGAGTTGTATTATCAGACCTATGTAAGATAGGGTGATGAGGGATCACCCCGGGTATATGCTTGGTAAGGTTATTCAGATATTGGTTGGCTTCTAGTACAACTCTGGGCACGCTCGAGGATGAGATTTTGTTTAAGTTGGGGAGGATGTAACGACACGGCCCGTTGTCACGTGAGTTACCGCCCCGTTTTCCCCATATTATGTTGTTCTATGCTTCAATATTAGTATTTGAATGAATCGGATAAAATTGAGTTGGTTTTAGTTGGAAATGAGGCACTTAGCCTCTTAGAAGGAAGCTTGTTTTGGAAAAGTCAACCGAAAATTGACTATATAGTTAGAAGGCTCGGATGTGAATTCTGGTGATTTGGTTAGCTTCGGGGGATGATTTGTGACTTGGAAGTGCGATCGGAATTGAATTTGGAGGTCCGGTGTAGAATTAGGCTTGAATTGGCGAAGTTTGAATTTTGGCGAATTCCGGTTGATAGGAGAGATTTTGATCCGAGGGTCAGAATGGAATTCCGAGAGTTGCAGTAGCTTCGTTTGGCGATTTTGGATATGTGTGCAAATTTTCAAGTCATTCGGACATCGTTTGGTTGGATTTTTGATCGAAAATGCATTTTGGAAGTTCTTAAAGAACTTAGGATTTGATTTGGTGAAATTTGATGTTAATGATAGTGTTTTGATGATCGGAACATGTTTGAATAAGGTCTTGGGGTGTGTTGGTGCTATTGGTTGAGGTCCCGCGGGCCTCGGGGTGATTTCGGGTGGTTAAACGGAGAATTTTGATGTTTGTTGCAGGTCTGGTGCACCTGCTTTTGGTATTTCCGCATCTCCGAAAAAGGAGCTGCAGAAGCGATTCCGCAGATGCGGCTAAGAGATCGCATAAGCGGTCCATGAGGGACCGGGGTAATTCCGCAAAAGCGGACGGGGTATCGCTTCAGCGGGTCCGCATAGGCGAAAATAAGGCCGCAGAAGCGAAATGGTGAGATCTGCAGAAGCGGATGGTTGGGCGTAAAAGCGGAAGGCCAAAGATTTAATGAAAACTGCATAAGGTGTCATATGGACGCAGAAGCGGTCCCGCATAAGCGGTTACGGGACCGCATAAGCGAAAATTGCTGAAGGGTTTTAATGAAACAGTGTTCGCGAATTTCAGAAGATAAGAAAACATTTTTGACTTCGGGAAGAGGCGATTTTGGGTTGATTTGGAGAGATTCGAAGGGGATTCCATCAGGTATGAATTTATAGACTCGAATAATGTTGTTATGGTGTAAAAACAAGGATTTAAACACTGAAAATCCAAGGATTTAAGGGGTAAAAATGGAGGTTAGGGCTTGAAACCTAAGAAAGTGTAAACTTGGAATTTGAGGGGTCAAATGGACTCTGATTTTGATAAATTTGATATTGGTAGACTCGTGGCGAGTCGAGGAGTCCGGTAATGTGCATTTTTTAATTTTTCAAGAAGTGGGCCCGGGGCTCGGGTTTTGCTAGTTTCGAGATTTTTGATATTTTTTGATTGTTTTTGATTGGGTATTGTTCCTTAGCATATTGTAATGCATTCGCTCTGATTTTGGTTAGATTCGACGCGCGTGGAGGCCAAATTGAGGGGCAAAGGCATCGCGAGCTAGAGACTTCACCGGTTCGAGGTGAGTAATACTTGTAAATGATATATTGACGGTTTGAAACCCCGAATTTGCACATCATAGTGCTGTATTGTGGTGACTTTCACGCCAGGTATGAGCGTGGGGTAGAGCACCGTTGGGGATTGTGACTTGGTCCGTCTCGGTTGTTGATTTTACTGCGTGATTGAGTGAAACCTACTTGATACTATCATGAATTGGGCAGATTGCCATATTTTGGGCTTCGTGCCGATTATTTGGATCCCTTAGGGATTATTATCACTATATTTGTGATGCTTAGCATGTTTTCATGATATCAGTACTGAGTTAAACACTGTCTCGAAATGATTAGTAAATTTCTAAAGTCTTAACACTTAAGCTATAATTCCTAATAATTGGAACTGAAAATGATAAATTGACTGTGCCCTTGTGGCTTGCATGCATAAAACTGGACTGATTGTGGATCGGGCTGCACGCCGTAGCAAATGCTACGATGATAGTGCGCTTGGGTTGTAGGAGCCCCTCCGGAGTGTGAACCCCCACAGTGAGCGCGGGTACCCAAATGGATCAGGTTGTACGCCGAAGCGGTCATGTGCATTGCATTGCATTCACGCATTGATTCCTGTTTGTACTACGTGGCATGACATTTATCACTCTCATATCATTGACATCCATGCTATTTCTTGCACTGTGTACTAGATACCCTTGTGTTATTTGTAAATAGAGTGTTGTGCCCGAGGGGCTGACTTGTGTGCGGACTTGCACTACCTGATATCGCATTCATATGCTTACTATTGGAAAAAGAATATTTTCAAAAGTGATTTTAAAGTGAGCTAGATGTTTCTAAAGGATTTTCACGGGTTTACTATTTTCGTTCAAAAGGTTGTACTGTAATATATAGCATGATGGAGTGTTCTTACGTGATTTCTTACCACTCAGTTATTATTTACTCTTATTACCACTGAGTTGCAAGTACTCACTTTACTCCCTGCACCACGTGTTCAGATTCAGGTGTCCCGGGAGCATAGTTGAGCTATTTGCTGCTTTAGAGCTTCTCAGGAGTTGTCGAGGTAGCTGCTTGACGTTCCCAAGACTCGACTCCTCCCCTATTCCATTATTATTTCCGCATTTTAGAACATTAGTATTACTGAGGATGTATTATTTTGTTATCTTAGAGGCTCTAGACTCATGACCCCATGTCTTTGGGAGATGTTGGCTAAGTCAGTGATTCATACTGTCTCTATCTAGATTATTGGTTAATAGACTTGTTAAACGGTAGTTTAATGCTATAAATTAGAAATGGGTGGTGTGATTGAGTTGTGAGTGTTAATTGGTCGGGCTTGCCTAGCAATTGTGTTGGGCGCCATCACGACCGGGATTGGGGTCGTGACAATGTACATGATTGAGTTCAAGTATAAAATTAAGACAGTGAGGAACTATCAACAACCATCCCCGAAGGATTCAAATATCTAGCACGAAGCCCAAATATGACAATCAACCCAAATTATGATAATAGCAAGTAATTTCAGTCAAATACACAGTAATTTCATCAATCAGGACGGACAAAGTTACAATCCCCAACGGTGCTCTACCCTACGCTGGCTATCCGGCGTGCAACTCACCTCAATACAACACTATGATGTGCAATTCCAGAGTTTCAAACCCTCAGGATGTCATTTACAATCATTACTCACCTCAATCCGAGCAAAACCCTACACCACAATGGCTTTGTCTCTCAAATCAACCTCCGAATGCCTCGAATCTAGCCACAAAAATTCGATTTTGTTAATAAAAATTATAGGAATTAATTCCATATGAAATTCTATATTTTCCATTAAAAAAAATTGAAATTGCACTCAAAATTCGCCTGTGGGGCCCACATCTCGAAATACGGCAAAACTCATAAAATCCGACAACCCATTTCGATACGAGTTCAAGCATACCAATTTTACCAAAATCCGACATCAACTCGACCCTTAGATCTTCAAATTAAACCAAGAGGGTTTTCAAGATTTTTCCAACTAAATCACCAATTAAATGTTAAAAGCAATGATGGATTCGAGTAATCTAATCAAAATTGAGTTAAGAAAATGTGACGACCCAAATGGTCATCACCTATTTTCTCTTTTATTTCGTGCTTTCGAGGCTTTGAAAACCTCCTTTTTTTACTTGACTCGATTTGCGTGCACAGTCTAGGAACTTAGCCGGAAAGCTTAAATATGAATTCTGTGTAAAAATTGATGAATTTTGATATTAATATGATTAAAGTTGACTTTGGTCAATATTTTGGGTAAACGGTCCCGGACCCGTGATTAGACTGTCCCGGAGGGTCCGTAGAAAATTATGGGACTGAGGCGTATGACCGAAATTGAAATTCGAGGTCCCGAGCCCGCGAAATGAATTTTTAAAAGAAATTGTGTTTTTGAAATTTATTTGGAAAATTCAAATGAAAATGGATTAGAAAGCGGTTGTATCGGGCCCGTATTTTGGTTCTGGCGCCCGGTACAAGTCTTATATGTGTTTTAAGATGTTTCGAACTTAAATATCTAAAAATGGAAGCTTATGAAGTTTAATGAAAAAGTAATGATTTTGAGGTTTGATTCTTTGTTTTTATGTTATTTTGGCGATTTGATCGTACGGTTAAGTTCGTATGAGGTCGTTGAATTAGTGTGTGTGTTTGGTTAGGAGCCCCGAGGGCTCTGGAGTGTTTCGGAGGAGTGTCGGATTGGTTTTTGAACTTAAGAAATTGCAGAAACTGCTGTCTGCTGGTGTCCAATCATTTGTTCTATGCGATCGCATAGGTAGGCCTGCGATCGCATAGTGTTAATCTTCAGGAGGGTCAGTTTGTTGTATGCGATCGCAATTACCCTTTCATGATCGCATAGTGCTAGCCTGAGAAGCCCTTTACTTTTCCTCTCTGTGAACGCATAGTCAGTTCGCGATCGCAATATCCCATCTGCTACTTCTATGCGATCACAATGATCACTTCGCGATCGCAGTGAGCATTTCCCCTTCCTCTATGCGATCTCATGACTTCCTTCGCGATCGCATAGGCCATTTTTGCCCAGTTAAATTTTTAAAAACAGAAATAGTAGCTAGGGGTTCTATCACAAAAATACACGAGCTCTTCTTCTCCACAGCCTCTAGGTGACTTGTAGAGCGATTCCTCACCAAATATTCTTGGGTAAGTATTATCTAATTCGTTTCTTCATTTTCTATCATCATCCATTGAAATTCTAGGCTAAAACATGTAATCTAGGGTTGAAGTTGGGGGAAATGGGTAGAGTTAGGGCTTTTCGATTTTCTTCAATTTAGACCTCGTTTTGGGGTTGAATTTGAAAAAAATTGTATATACGGGCTCGTGGGTGATATGGAATTGGTCCGAACCTCATGTTTTGACCAAGCGTGCCCGGGGTCGATTTTGGAATTTTTGGAAGAAAGGTTGGGAATCTATATTTAGGCATTGGGTTTGATTTGTTTAGCTATTATTAATACTATAAAGTCGTTATTTCATATATTTGATTGAGTTGGAGCCTAATTCAAATGGGAAAGTGGTCGTTGTGGATTGATTTAGCCGTGGAAGTTGAGGTAAGTGTCTGGTCTAACTTTGGCTTGAGGGAATAAGAGTAGAGTCTTATTTGCTAATTGCTATTTGTCGAGTATGGTGTATAGGTATGGTGACAAGTATCTATACACTGTTGTCTAACATGACCGTGTGTCCTTATATTGAGGTTATCCAGAATTGTTGTGATTCTTCCATGCTTATTTAATGATTTCTATATACTGTAAAGAGCATGAGACAGAGATTATGATTACTAAACTTTGTGGAGCAATGGCTCGAGTTGTGTTACGGATTGAGCAGGTATATGATATGAAATGACTCTTTGGACCGATGGCTCGAATGTTAAAGTGAATTATAATTGAGAAGTGTAAGAAAGAGAAAGAGTTGATGGTTACTCCCTTGCCGGAACGTGTTATTTGTTTTATTGATTTTTCTCCCTTGCCGGGATTTAGTTGTGTTGTTATATTCCCTTGCCGGGATTGATGTCACTAGTTACCCCTCCCCCTTACCCCTTACTTTTGATTGTTGATTGGGTGAGATTTTGTTATTTATATATGGATTAGGTTGCACACCGCAACAGTGATAATCGTGGATCGGGTTGAACGCCGCAACGACACTATATATTTATGGATCGGGTTGCACGCAGCAACAACACTGTATATTTATGGATCGAGTTGCACGCCACAACAGTATTACTATGTGATCGGATAGGGTTGCACGCCGCAATAAATTATAGTTTAGGTGTGTTTATTCCGGATTTAAGTTTCTGTTGGTTGTTCTATCCTTAAGTTTAGACTTTTCTAGTTTTAATTGTTGCCTCCCCACAGCATGTTTCTCCCTCCTTTTATAAATTGCTTATTTCCTGTTTATTTTCCGCAATATATTTCATAACTGCACAGATTTATCTGGTAGTCTGGTCTAGCCTCGTCACTATTTCGCTGAGGTTAGGCTAGGCACTTACCAGCACATGGGGTCGGTTGTACTGATGCTACACTTTGTGCATCTTTTTGCACAGATCACAGCGCCTGAGCAATAGCTTTTGGACAACAGTAGAGGATTCAGGAGTTGACTTCAGTCTAGAGACCCCGAGGTAGCCTTGCTGACGTCCGCAGGCCCGGAGTCTCTCTATCTCTATTTTAGTTTGTTATCTTTGTACCGAAACAAACAGTTTTATGCTTCATTCGAACCTTGTATTTAGTATTCTCTAGACGTTCGTGAGTATTGTGACACCAGTCTTGGGTAGAGGATTTTGTTGAACTTCCGCATTTCTTTTAGTTAATTATATTTGAGACTTCCGCTTTATTATTAAATACTTCGTTGTTTCTAATATTATTGATATTCGTTGAAAGAGGTAATTGATAACTGGCTTGCTTAGCTCCTATTAGTAGGCGGTATCACGATTCCCGAGGGTGAGAAATCTGGGTCGTGACAGAAAACTTACCCCGATGTTTTCCTTGAAAATCTCTCCAAAAATCGTCTAACCCGATCTCCTAAACTATATTTTTGTCAAAAATGGTCAAAAACCCCGTTTTATAGCATATTTCCGATTCGGGCACCACAGGTGGCACCGGGCGCTGTCTGGGGCACTGGTTCCAGTAGCAAAAAAATCCCGGCACCATGGATGGTGCCCCGCGCTACCCTGGGCGCTGTCGATGGGCAATTATTTTTCCACAATATGAAAATAGGCATAACTCTCTCATACGTTGTTCGAATTGAACGATTCTTTTTTATATGACTCCAAAATTTCGATACGGATGTAATGCTTCAATCAAAACTAGTTTTGGAACTCATTTGCGTATCATGATTCCACTTATTCTTGAAGAACGACATCGAAACATTCTTGAAATGCCCAAGTTAAACTCCAATAACCATCCGAACTCCACCCGAGGCCCTTGGGACCTCAACTAAAAGCACCAACACCTCCTAAAACATCATTGAAACTTGTTCCAATCATCAAAACACCTCTAACAACATAAAAAACATCAAATTACATCGAATTCAAGCCTAAGTTCTTCTAAAACTTTCGAAACACGCATTTGATCAAAAATCCAACCAAATCACTTCCGAATGACCTGAAATTTTACACGCACATCCCAAACCACATAAACAAGTTAGAGAAACTCTTGGAATTCAATTTCGACTCCCGGATCATCTCACCTATCAACTAGAAATTGCCAAAATACTAACTTCGCCAATCCAAGCCTAATTCTACACCGGGCCTCCAAAACCACTTTCGATCGCACTACTAAGTCACAAATCGTCCCCTAAAGCTAACAGAATCATCAGAACTCACATCCGAGCCCTCTAACACATAAGTCAATATCTGGTTGACTTTTCCAACTTAAGCCTTCTTAAAAAAGCTAAGTGTCTCGTTTCTTACCAAATTCACCCCGAACTCAAACTAATCAACTCGACTACATAGAAATATAGATAACAAAGCACAAAGAAGCAGAAATGGGAGAAACAGAGTAGTAACTCATGAGATGATGGGTCGGGTCGTACATCTTGAGTGAAAAATGGTTGTGTATGTGTCATTTGTAGTGTTGTAGAATTATGTGGAGTTACTCCTTTTTAATAATAAGGTCCATTGTTCAGTTGTTTTTCGCAGCTAATATGATCTTCCTTTGCTGCAAAGCTTGAATTTCCTGCAAAGATAGCATAAAGTCCAGGTGCATTACCTTTCCTTTTAGACTTAAAATCAGGTGGGTAGCCTATTAGTTTGAAGCAATTTTCTTTGGTTTGTCCTTTATAATGACAGTAGTCACACTGTACATTAGTCATTCTTTGTCTATAACCTCCATTGGTAGCATTTGGACCCTTGTTTCAATATAGAGAAGTGCCCTCTAAGCCTTCTGCAAGCTGTGTAAACTTGACCATGCTTGCTAGATTTCTTTGACTCTCTTGATCCACAAGAAGCGAATAAGCCTTGTCGATAGTGGGCACTGGAGTCATAATCATAATTTGAATCCTGAATTGTGCATAAGAGTCATTCAAACCAGTAAGAAACTGCAACAGTCTTTGGGCTTCAAAGTGTTGAGCATATAGCTTTGACTCAAGACATGGGCATCTTGGGCAAGGCACTAGAGCATCAAACTCATCCCACAGATCTCCCAACTTTGAGAAATAATCTACTACAGTCATAGTTCCTTGAGTCAAATTATGCATTTCTCTGTGAAGAAACAGTACTCTAGAGGCGTTTACTTTGTCAAACCTTTCTTTTAGATCTTCCCACACTTTATGAGCACTAGATGCATAAAGCACACTACACAACAAACCAAGTCTTACAGTATTCATTATCCATGACAACACAACAACATTAACCTTTTCCCACAAATCATGAAGTTCTGGTTCGAATTTAGGCTTAGGAAATCTTCCATCAACAAAACCTAACTTACTTTTACCTAACAAACTAATCCTCATAGCACGACTCCACAAAGCATAGTTATCAGAACCAGTCAATTAAATACAGACTAGAGAACTACCTGGCATGTCAGTTGGTTGTAGGTACAATGGATGATTATGATCGATAGAAGGAAATGATGAACTAGAGGCAGCAGGTGCGAGCTGTAGTGTTGTCTTCTTCAGTCTCAATAGCCATTGTAGACTTCACTTTGAGTGTGCAAACTTAGAACCCTACCTTCGATTTTATGATTACTATAAGACAATTCTGCTTTTCTAGAAATTGAAGTAACCTAGAAGCTGAGCGTAGAAATTAGAGGAGAGAGCTAATGCAGTCACAGTTCAGATCATTTCCAATGGCTCTGATACCATGTTAGCAGCCATGGATGGAGGATCTGAAGCATACGTAGAGGATGAATTTAATCAGTAGAGAAGAGAAGAGAGGAAGCACTGTTCCATTGAAAATGAAATAAGAAAAATAACTGCTCTATCACTTTCAGCTAAGACAGGGGACTATTTGTACTATTTCTAATTTCTTACTAACTACTTCACTAACTAAATAACCAACAGAGTTGGTATTTACAATAATGATTAACCATAGTTAATTATCAGCTTATCTACTTAACCCTTCTACAAAAATGTGTGCCCGTGAAAACCAGATCAAGTTATTAATAACTGTTTCATTTTTTATAGCTGTAATTGCACTCAGATTCACGTTTCATTGCGCAGATTCCTGAACCTTAATATCTATATCTATCTAATATATCTATATCTATATTATTATAAAAGCACGAAGAATTTATGTTAAATATTGAACGACTAAAATATCCTTAAAATCTTAATTGACTTTTATTCCCTTAAATATTTGAGTTAAAGATGGATATAATTGTAATATATAAAATCTAACCGAAGGATGGAATTTAAACTCCACATACGCTGCGTGTAATTCAACTCCTACTATACCAATTATATCGAACTAATTCAACTAAAAACTAGTAACATTAGGAAATAATAATGAATTTGAACAAACTTCTACTACCATTCAAGATCCAAATTTTCGTCTATTTGCCATACTAGTGTAGCCATGCCCGAGCTAAGCCCGGGGCCATCAGCAATGTGAGCACTTTGTGTTTAGATATATATTTTGATTTAATTTTTTCTTTGTCGAATCCTACAGTTTGTTTGGATGCTTGTTACATGTTGTATTGTATCATATTATTATTTTAAATAAAATATTTATTTTAATTTTTACTTAAACTATATTATATTATTTTATTTTTCTGTTGATTCTTATACCATTCTGGTGCCATTCAAAATTTTTTTAAAATTGCTTTATTTAATATACTTTATTCATCACAATAGTTTAATTATTTATTAGTTCCTAAGAAAATACAATTTATAATTTTTAATAAATTATATTCGAATTTGTAATATATTTGAGCGTTTTCAAATTTTAATTATTTATATCATCTAATCTAAGGAAAGATAAAAGAAACTAAGAAAAACTTTAAAATAATTAAAAGTAATAAATAACTTAACTCTAACATTTTTTCCAATGCTATTGGTGTCAATTATGTGTACACTCAAGTGTTTTTACTTTAAAAAGAAAATAATTGGTGATGTTACTTCATTCTCTTTCAAAATAATAAGCCATTTAAATTTTCTATTTATGTAATGCCAACTACTTAAATCGGAGATTGCAAGTACGAAATATCTAATATAAAAGTTAGTATTTTGCACTCAAAAATATCCTTATCATGTTTGGTTATAAATGTAAAGCACGTTGAGATTCAAATTTTCCTAATGTACTTTTTTTGATGAAAAATCTAAATATTTTAGAAAGAGATAGTTGACTTACTCTCTTTCTTTAGTAAATAATGTCATGACTAATATGATATTTCGCATTAAATAGTTAATTTTGGTGTATACTTAGTGATTCTTCCTTTATCAGATTTTCTAAGCACTCAAAATTGCCCTTATTATGTCTGGTTATAAATGTAAAGCCGTTGTGTGACGACCCAAAGGGTCATCACCGGATTTTTCTCTTTTTTCACGCTCCCGTGGCCTTAAAAAACTTACTTTTAGTTGCCTCGATTTGCGTGCGCTGTCCTGGCGCATAGCCGGAAAGATTATATGTTAAATCCTGTGAAAAATTTCAAAATGTAGCTTTAAAATGATTAAAGTTGACTTTAGTCAACATTTTTGGTAAACGGACCCGGACCCGGACCTGGACCCGTAATTTAACGGTTCCGGAGGGGTCCGTAGAAAAATATGTGACTCGGACATGTGCCGGGAGTCGAAATCCGAGGTCTAGAACCCGAGGAAAAGAATTTTTCTGTAAAATTATTTTTCTGAAATTGTTAAGGAAATTGAAAACAAAAATTGATTAAAAGACTATGTTATCGGGCTCGTATTTTGGTTCCGACGTCCGATACAAGTCTTGAATATGTGTTAAGCGCTTTATGTAAAGTTTGGTCAAAATCAGACGTTATTTGACGTGTTTCGGACCTAAATATCTAAAGCTGGAAGTTTATGAAGTCAGAATGAAAAATGATGATTTTGAGGTTTGATTCATTAATTTTGATGTTATTTTGGCGATTTGATCGCACGACTAAGTCCGTAAGATATTTTTGAGGTTGTGTGCAAAATTGGTTTGGAGCCCTGAAGGCTCGGGTGAGTTTTGGATAGGCATCAGATTGCATTTCTCATTTTTGAAAAATCTGGTATGTTGGCTTCTGTGGTTTTCGCAAATGCGAAGGGGAGACTCGCAATTGCGAGCTCGCAAATGCGAGCTTCGAGTCGCAATTGCGAGGTCTAGGAAATTTCGCACTGGCTGCAAATGTGAGAATTTTTCTCGCAAATGCGAAAGTCTCCAGGCCTGCCTAGTTTCGCAAATGCGAAGTTCCCCATCGCTATTGCGAAATGAGGGGCTCGCAAATGCGAGACTATGTTTGCAAATGTGAAGGTCTCGTTCATGGCCTAGCTTCGCAAATGCGAAGCTGTGTTCGCAATTCCCATATTTGGTCGGGGTTCGCAATTGCGAACCCCTGTTTGCATTTCCCACATATGCAACCTGCATTTTTCATACTCAGACGATTTTAGACCTCACTTTTCATATTTCTCAAACCCAAACACTCATTGGCGATTTTTCAAGAGCTCTTCCTTCTCCAATTCAATTGTAAGTTGATTTTCACTTAAATTCTTCGATCTTTAACATCATTTATCATGTTTATCTTAAAATCAAGGTTTTTCATGGGTGAAAATGGAGATTTTGGGTAGAACCTAGGTTTTCTTAAAATTGGGGATTTGGACCTCAATTTGAGGTCAGATTTCAAAACAAATCATAGATATGAACTCGTGGGGGAATGGGTAAATGGGTTTTGGTTCGAACCTCGGGTTTTGACCACGTGGACTCGGGAGCATTTTGGAAATTTTTGAGTAAACCTTTGAAAAATTCATTTTCATGCATTCAAATTGATTCAATTAGCATTTGTTGATATATTCAAGTAATTTGTGACTAGATTCGAGCGGTTTTGTGGTGAATTCGAAGGGTAAAGCTTTACTAGAGGCTTGAGTTATGTTTGGTGCATTTGAGGTAAGTGTTTGATTGTCACGACTCCAATCTCGGTCGTGATGGCGCCCAACACAATTGCTAGCCAAGCCCGACCATTTACACTCTCAACCCGAGCATGAAGCTCAAAACCAGTTATTTTAATATCATAAATCAACAATAATGCTAAAAGATTAAGCTGATTGATAGATATATGCTGAATATCACGATAACACGGAATATACTTCCAAAGACCTGGGGTCCATGAATCTAGAGCCTCTAACAATACAGTGTGACAAGACTCCAAATAATACAATGTCTCAAAACTACGGACAAGATAATAAAAGGGATAGGGGAGGATTCGGGTCCTCCGGACGTCAGGCAGCTACCTCGACAACTCCGGATAAACTCTGAAATCAGCAAAAACTCAGCTAAACTCCCGAGGTACCTGGATCTGCACAATGGTGCAGGGAGTAAAGTGAGTACTTCCAACTCAGTGGTAATAAGTGTAAATAATAACTGAGCGGTAAGAAATCACGTAAGAACACTCCATCGTGCTATATATTACAGTACAACCCATTGAACAAAATAGTAAAACCGTGAAAATCCTTTAGAAACATGTAGCTCAGTTTAAAATCTCTTTTGAAAAATATTCTTTTTCCAACAGTAAGCATATGAATGCGATATCAGGTAGTGCAAGTCCGTACACAAGTTAGCCCTCGGGCACAACAGTCTATTTACAAATAATACCAGGGTATATGGTACACAGTGCAAGAAATAGCATGGATGCCAATGATATGAGAGTGCTAAATGTCATGCCACGTAGTAAAAACAGGAATCAATGTGTGAATGCAATGCAATGCACATGACCGCTGCGGCGTACAGACCGATCCATTTGGGTACCCGCGCTCACTGTGGGGTTCAGACTCCGGAGGGGCTCCTACAGCCCAAGCGCAATATCAATATCACACCGCTGCGGCGTGCAACCTGATCCATCATCAGTCCAGAAATGCACATGCAACACTACTGCGATGTTCAACCCGATCCACACTCAGTCCAGATATATGCACGTAAGCCACACAGGCACAGTCAAGTTTATCATTTTCAGTTCCAATTATTAGGAATTATAGCTTAAGTGTTTAAGACTTTAGAAATTTACTAATCATTTCGAGACAGTGTTTAACTCAGGACTGATATCATGAAAACATGCTAAGCATTATGAAAACAGTGATAATAATCCCTAAGGGATCCAAATAATCGGCACGAAGCCCAAAACATGGCAATCAGCCTAAATCATGATAACATCAAGTAGTTTTCAGTCAATCACGCAGTAAAATCAACAACCGGGACAGACCAAGTCACAATCCCCAAAGGTGCTCTACCCTACGCTTATACCTGGCGTTCAAGTTACCACAATACAGCACTCTGATGTGCAAATACGGGGTTTCGAACTCTCAGGATATCATTTACAAGTATTGCTCACCTCGAACCGGTGAAATCTCTAGCTCGAGACGCCTTTTCCCCTCAATTCGGCCTCCACGCGTATCGAATCTAGCCAAAATCAGAGCGAATGTATTACAATATGCTAAGGGAACAATACCCAATCGAAAACAATCGAAAAATATCAAAAATCTCAAAACTAGCAAAACCCGAGCCCCGATCCCGCTTCTCGAAAAATTACAAAATTTACATTAACGGACTCTTCGTCTCGCCATGAGTCTACCCGTATCAAATTCATCAAAATCGGAGTCCATTTGGCCCCTCAAATTCCAAGTTTACACTTTCTTAGGTTTCAAGTCCTAACCTCCATTTTTACCCTTTAATTCCTTGAAATTCCGTGATTATTTCATATTTTTACACCATAATAACATAATCCGAGTCTATAAATTCATACCTGATGGAATCCCCTTCGAATCCTCTCCAAATCGCCCAAAATCGCCTCTTCCCGAAGTTTAAAATGTTCTCTTAACTTCTGATATTTGCGAACACTGTTCATTAAACACAGTCCAGATTTCCGCTTCTGCGGTCCTTTAACCGCACCTGCGGTACCGCTTATGCGACAAATTGACTGCTTATGCGGTCTCACTTAAAACACATGGGACCGCTTATGCGGTTTACCTCCAGCTGCTTCTGCGCTATATTAACCGCTTATGCGGACTCACTGAAGCGCCTACACGTCCGCTTATGCGGAAAATCCCTGGGCCACACCTTCCCGCTTCTGTGGCCTCCCCTACTGCATCTGCGGAACCGCTTAAGCGGCTCCTTTTCCGCAGATGCGGAAATACCAGAAGGCTCAAAAAAAATCTGCTGCAACAAAAATGCTTCTAACTTCCGATTAATCATCCGAAATCACCCCGAGGCCCCCGGGACCTCAACCAAAAACACCAACACATCCAAAAACCTTATTCGAACTTGCTTGAATCATCAAATCACTATAGTTAACTTCAAAATCATCAAATTTCACCAAATCAAAGCCTAAGTTTCTTAAAAACTTCCGAATGCACTTTCGATCAAAAACCCGACCAAACGATGTCCGAATGACCTGAAAATTTGCAGACATATCCAAAATCACCTAACGAAGCTACTATAGCTCTCGGAATTTCATTCCGACCCTCGTATCAAAATCTCGCCTATCAACCTGAATTCGCCAAAATTCCAACTTCGCCAATTCAAGCCAAATTCTACACCGGACCTCCAAATTCAATTCCGATCACACTCCTAAATCACAAATCATCCCCCAAAGCTAACCAAACCACCAGAATTCACATCCGAGCCTTCTAACTATATAGTCAACTTCCGGTTGACTTTTCCAAAATAAGTTTCCTTCTAAGATACTAAGTGCCTTATTTCCAACTAAAACCAACTCAATTCTATTTGATTCATTCAAATAATGATATTGAAGCATAGAACAACATAATATAGGGAAAACGGGGCGGGTCGTCACATTGATCTAACTATGGCTTGAGGAAATAGGATTAGGTGTTGTTGCAAATTGCTAAATGTTGAGTACGGTGTATAGGCATGGTGACGAGTATCTATACACCGGTGCCTAGCATGACTGTGGGTCTTTGTTTGTACTTATTCCGATATTGTTATGACTCTACCATGTTATTGATGAATCCTATAAAATGTGAAGAGTATGAGGATTGATTGTGAGTCGTAAATTCTTTAGAGCGTTGGCTCGAATAATAAAAAGACGATTGGGTAAGAAATGAAGGAAATCGAAGGTATTATGATTAATCCCTTGCTGGGGTGGTTTGAGTATATTGATTATTCTCCATTGCCGGGATGTGAAAGTTATTTTTGTTGCTCCCTTGCCAGTACTTTGCTGTTAATTGTGTAATTCCCTTTGCCGGAACATTTCTTATTACTTGTTTACCCCCTCGCCCCGTTTGGTTGTGATTACCGTTTGGGTGAGGAAGAGTGATAATGCATGAAGGGCCATTCCGTGCCATGTTTTGATTATGTTTGCATGAAGGGTCATTCCATGCCATGTTTTGATTGTGTTTGCACGAAGGGTCATTCCGTGCCATGGTTTGATTAATTATGCACGAAGGGACATTCCGTGCTCTGATTTGATTATAATTGCACAAAAGATCATTCCGTGCCATGATATGAGAGTTATGTGAGGGAAAGCACGAAGGTGATGCCGTGCACTTTATTTGACTGTTTTTGGTGAGAATGAGAGTAAAAGCACGAAGGTTGATGTCGTGCCCCTGTTGATTTTCCTGCTCTCATTAATTATTGTTACTGCCCTGTTTCTTACTTAAATTATTGAATTTATATCCGGATTGTACTTTCCCATAGTATGCTTCCCTCCCTCTTAGCGGTTTAATTTCTCTATTCTTTCCTTTTGTTGCATATATATATATATATATATATATATATATATAT
>MU695457.1:6837-22079 GCA_026770625.1 Nicotiana glauca
TCTTCACGAGAGGCGCCATCACGACCAGGTTCGAGAATTTGGGTCGTGACACTATGTGTGTAGAAGAAAGTATACATATGGTTTTTGATGAAACTAACATTCTTTTTAAGAGGAAGGAACAGGATGATGAAGCAATTGTATTGGTAATAAACTCAAATGAAACCACAACCCCGACAGAAGCTGCACCAGAAGAAGGAACATGTAATGGAACAGGTCCTTCCACCCAGGGAAACCTGACAGAGGAAATTGAACAAAGAGGAACTGATACTCAAACCTCGAGGGAACCTGTCCATGAACCTGTACCTCAACAATAAAAAATTGAAGGAACATTTAAGGGAAACTAGTTGGTTGTAAAACTATATATGTACCAACATTCTCGTCCCATTGGGAACATAATCAGTGATCTAACCTCTGGAATCATAACTAGATAATCTTTGAAGAATCTTTGTTCTTTTGATGATTTTTTTTTATCTCTTATTGATCCTAAATTTATTATTGAGGCTTTGCAGGATATGTACTGGGTGAATGCAATGCAAGATGAACTCAACCAATTTGAGAAAAGTCAAGTTTGGCACCTAGTACCATGAACCAAGGAAAAATTAGGAATTGGCATAAAATGGGTCTTCAAAAACAAACTTGATGAAGATGGAACAGTTTTAAGGAACAAGGAAAGATTGATGGTTCAAGGGTATAGTAAAGAGGATGGCATAGACTATGATGAGAATTTTTCTCCAGTTGCAAGATTGGAAGCGATTAGACTCCATATAGCCTTTGTTGCTTACACGGAATTCACTCTCCATTAGATAGACATCAAGAGTGCCTTCCTTAATGGCTATCTAAAGGAAGAAGTGTTTGTCAAGAAACCTCCTGGCTTTGAAAGCAAGGAATGTCCTGATCATGTGTACTAGCTTGACAAGGCACTTTATGGGCTCAAGCAGTCTCCAAGAGCATGGTATGAATAATTATCTAAATTCTTGCTTGAGCATGGCTACAAGAGAGGTAATATTGACAATACTTTGTTCTTGAAAGAAAAAGGTATAGGTATCTTGGTAGTTCAGATATATGTTGATGATATAATCTTTGGATGCAACTACAGATAGGTTAAGTAAAGAATTTGCTAAACTAATGGGGAGTGAATTTCAAATGAGTATGATGGGTGAGCTTAATTTCTTCTTCGGCTTACAAATTAAACAAAATTCAAATGAAACTATGATCCATCAGCAGAAGTATGCGAAAGAGTTGCTCAAAAGGTTTAAAATGGAAGATTCCAAAAAAATTGACACTCCTATAGAATCAACCACAAAATTGGATATAGATAAATGTCACAGCCCAACCTACTAGTGATATTGTCCGCTCTGGGCCTAGGCCCTCGCGGGTTTAAAATGCGCCACTAAAGTCTAAGGCTTATTAACTTATATACCCAATACCTCTCTTGTGTTTTGCCGATGTGGGACTCCACCGAAAGTCTAGGGTGTTACATACACCCCCTCTTATGGACTCAGCGTCATCGCTGAGGTTTGCCCCACTGTATGGGATTCGTCTAGACTCAATATTAAAGTTTGACCCGCCTAATCGGGATTTGCCTAAACCCAGTTAGACTCTGACCCACCATTAGCATGGCTCATACAAGAGTGGATCTGATACTATCTATAACAACCCAACCCACTAGTGATATTGTCCACTCTGGGCCTAGGCCCTCACGGGTTTAAAACACGTAACTGGGGTTTAAGGCTTGTTAACGTATATACCCAGCATCCCTTTTGTGTTTTGCCAATGTGAGACTCCATCTAAAGTCTGGGGTGTTACAATAAACCTGATTCATTAGTTGATCAGAAGATGTAGAGGGGAATAATTGGCTCTTTATTGTATCTCACTATACCTGACAATGTTTTTCAGTGTAGGAATTTGTGTTAGATTTCAAGCAAATCCAAGGGAGTCTCACTTGACTGCTGTGAAGACGATCTTGAGATACCTAAAAGACACTACTGACCTTTGTTTATGGTATAAAAATGTAGTAATTTCAACTTAGTGGGATATGCTGATGCTGATTATGCAGGTTTTCTTGTGGATAGAAAGAGCACCTCAGGTATGGAACATTTTCTAGGCTCATGTCTTGCGCCATGGGCCACCAAAAAAGTAAAATTATGTGGCCTTGTGTACTGCTGAAGCTGAGTATGTGGCAGCTGCCTCATGTTGTGCTCAATTGTTTTGGATCAAAAAACAATTAAGGAATTTTGGAATTAATGTAGGTTGTATGCCCATCTTCTGCAATATCACCAGTGCAATTAATATGACTAAGAACCCGGTTCATTACAAAAGAACTAAGAACATAGATGTTAGGCATCACTTTTTGAGGGTCAACTATGAAAAATGTTTGATCACTGTGGAATTTTGTGCTACTGACAAACAAATAGTTGACATCTTCACAAAAGCTCTAAGTAGAGATCACTTTGAGAGGAACACGTTAGAATTTAGGGATTATTAAGATCACATAAAAGGAACCAGTTCTAACACAATAACTGGTTAGATAGGGTTAATTTGGTACATAATCAGATTAAGATTTTGCTCTGTCTTATATTTTCACTAGTATACTCTTATTTCATGTGCTAAAATATCTCAATAATATCTAACGATATTATCTTTATTTTCTTTGAAAATTCATACTTACACAAGAGAATTCTCAGTGAAGAACCTGGTTCATCAAGATTATATGGTATGTACTCTCCACTCCGCATATTTTGAAATAACTGTATTTGGATCATGATCAGAGAGAGAGAGTCCTATTTAATTTGAACCTCCCTCAAGTTTATCGTTATAAATGAACCAGTTTCATCTAAAGAGAATCCCACGTGCCATAATTACCTAGATTCTTGGGAAGACTCCAACATGTTTTCAAACTGACTTTCCTGGTTTGATTACACTTCTGAGCTTCTGAAAAGTTACGGTTACCCACTTAAACGCTCTCTCTTTAAATTTATTTGGCCTTACCCATTTCCTTACTTCTAATTTTCCAGCCGCCAAACAATTCTCTCCATCTTCTCTCATCTCTTGTACACACATATCTACATACATCAATGGCAAACCTTTCTGAAAATCCTTCACCACCACCTAAAGAATCATCACCCACACCATCTATCACACCTTCAACTATACCCACCTCTAAGAAAGGAAGGTTCAAGATGCTTGCTCGTAAAGTAGTCACTGAGAGGAGAACAAATCAAGAAAATAAATGAGCAATTGAGATCAATCCAGGTAGAAGAATCCCAAAAATCTGAAGAATCATTTAAGTCTGCAACATAGGGGGAAGAAGCTATTTCACCTGAAATAGAGCAGGTAGCATCTGGTCCTAATATTGCGTTTGAGATAATTTCTGGAGTTGCTGAGAATTTGGAGAACATATATGTTCTAGTTGGCACTATTGCTAGGGTAGAGACCACTGAATCTGGAAAAATTGGTGGTAAAAATAAAAAGGAATAAGAAAAGAGAGTAAGGGCGCTCAAGGTGATGTGAGAGTAAAGGGAAAAGAAGGAGCGATTGAATTTTCTCCTACTCTTACTGAGTTGACTGAGGAAATAAGGGCTATGGTGTTGTGGAGTGAGGAAAATATTGAGGAGGAAGAAAGTTGGAGAGAAAAAGGGGTAGTGGGTATGGTGATGCAAGTGTAGCTGAGTGGCTAGTTAGGTTGAGGAAGAGGTTACAAGAACCTATTCCGTCTGTATAGAAACCCCTCGAAGACCTACTAAAACGAGTATCTGACAGGTACACTTCAAAAAAGAAGAAAAGTTCTGGAGTTAAATCCCTGGAACTTCTAGGCAAATAAAAGAAAAAATGCTTCTTCTATCCCTATAGAGACTCCTCCTACAAGAGGAAAAGCTACAAGGAGATAGAAGAAGCAGAGTGAGGCTGAACTGGAAAAAGCCTTAGAAGAGAGTAAAAGAAAAGCTGCTGCAAAGGGAAAGAGGAAAGTAAGTGAGCCTGTTGTGGCAACTAAAATTGAGGAGATGTACATAGTTCTTCATGACGAAGACAAGGTAGAGGAGATGAAGGTTATGATTCCAAAGGCAAAGAAACAAAGACTTCCAAAAAGAAGTCACCTTCAAAGACTGTTGACGTAGAGTTTTCTACCTTGGCAAAAAGAACCCGGTCCGCCAGAAAATCTAGGAAAGTGAAAGTAATGGAGGAAGAGGAAAGTGAAGAAGAAGAGGAAATTGATGAAGAGCGGGACAAGATGGTGAAAATTGGTAAAAGAACTATCTTGAAGTGTAGACTCCTCATGGACTTGGAAAAGGAGGGAATGGTAATGTTGTTGGAGAAGCTAGAACTTCAAGGTTGGAAAAACATGGTCCTTCAGATGGAAGGAAGACTTGCCAGAACTGAGACTGTGGAGTTTATGGAAAATTATGAAATCAAGAATGGCAGGGTCACTAGTGTGGTGAAAGGGGTGACTGTGAGTTTTGACGACAAAGAATTGGGATAGATTCCAGGGGTACCTTCTGAAGGGTACAATGATTACAAAAGGCTGAAATTGCCAAGCCTAGAAAATCTACCTACCTCCCTTGCCATTACAAGGAAATTTAGTGGTAATAAGTTGGAACTACAACCCAGGGTTGTGTATGAAAGTGAAATGAAGTCTGCTCACAAAGTGCTTTTTGAATTCGTCAACAACGTTGTGTTGCCCAGGCACGAAAGGAGGCACATTGCCACCTTTATGGACCTGGTCCTTATGGAATACCTGGATAGTGCGAGGTAGATCAATTAGCCGGGGTTCATCATCCAACTCCTTGATACGGTCTTAACTGGCAAAAAAACTCATGTCATATCTTATAATTTTATTCTCACTGCTATGCTTGCTCACTTCAAGGTACCCATCAAGAAATGGGATGTTAGCAAAAATAAAGATCACTTTGGGGCCAACACCTTAAGTGAATATGACTATGAAGTCCATACTGCTCCCAAAGAACCCGGTTCATCCAAGAATGTGACAGTGAACAATAAAGTAAGAGCCTCGGTGCAGGAGAGTGGGTCCAAAGATGTTGAGATTGAGATGATGAAGAAGAGGCTAGCAAAAGTAGATACTGAGAGGGATGGTCTCATAACTGATCTTGTAAAGGAAAAGGAGAAGAATGAAGACATTATTCATGACATGCTGAAACTGCTTCAGGCCTGAAACAAAAAACCTAACCTAGTTAGAAAAATCAGTGACCCGTATGGGATGTTTTTTCTATCTTTTTGCAAATGGTGCAATACTGTTATTTCCTTCTATGCTTTGTGGATGACTCTTATCAATGGTAATCAACTGCTTTTACTAATATCCTTAGATTGATAAGTGATACTTGACTTCTTGATTGCATTTGAAGTTTACTAAATGGCCATGAGTAAGATCTAATAAAATCTAGTTATTTGACATAAGTATTCAACTTTTCGGAGATGCCAAAAGGGAGAAGATAGATTGTGTTTTTACTTTGGACTATGATATTTATAACTTAATGAACTTGGTCCTTGATAATTTGTGACTTTAAAATGGAAAGTGTATTCTAACATTATGTTGATATTGAGCTGAGTTAAAACAGATTTCATACTTATGAAAAGCACAGGGTTTGTCATTATCAAAAGGAGGGAATTTGTTAGCCAAAGTAAGTTTGTTTGATAATTGACAAAGGAACTCAAGCATGAATCAGGTCCATACACAGTGTATATAGACACGGGCAGATTCAATCATAAGGCATGCACGTGAAAGAGATAATCTTAAGTGGTTATATCTGATATCCTCTGAACAAAAAGGTGGCATAATTGATAAGGAGCAGGACTCCTTACCCAAAGAGAACTCTATCCTAGATAATGGATGAGTTAGAAGTTCAAGATAACTAGAAGTCTTCCACCGTGGAAGAGTATAGAATTAGAACTCTAATAAATCTTATTCTACTAAACTCTATATATTTTAGGATGTTCTCATTTTACAGGCACGCAAAAATGCTGAAGTTAAATGAGAGTTGAGAGCAAAATAGCAAGGCATTTTGCAAGCAATTCCTGTGTGATTCCAGTGTGCGAACCTGAAGCTACATGAAGTAGTTCCAAATATCTGTCTTTTATTCTAGTTTAACTGTAGTAGGGCTTTTGAATTGTATCTTTCAGCTTTCTTAGAAACAAATTGTACTAGGTACTCTGAATGTTCAAGTTAGAGTTAACTTGAAATTGTTGCAACAGTTTGGAGCTGGTTGACCAAAAAAAAGGAGGTAATCCTTTGGTTTACAAGAGTTTTATAAACGTTATTTTTAGCTCAGTGATTTAGTGAAGTATTGGAAAAAATCCCACTGATAATATGTCGTGATTTTTTCACCTTTTGAGCCGGGTATTTTTCACGTAAAAATACTTGTGTTCTTTATTTTCCACAACAGTAGTATAAGGAACACATAGAAGAATCAGATCCTTCTATAATTCGTGTACGCTAAAAATTAGACATCACACAATTCAGCCTTGTGTGATATTGAAGTATAAAAAATCAAGAACAAACAAAGAAAATAAAAAGGCAAAAAGACTCAAAGTAGAAAAAGTATAAGGCAAAAATGATTGTATGCCAAGACTAAAGAGAAAATACAGAATGAAATGATTTGAAAGTAGGGTCAAGGGTAGTAATATATCACAAAATACTGTTACTACAGTACTAAACATGGTATTGATCATCATTATCACCGCTTCAAAGCTATTGTAGATTTAAAGCTACAGCTCTTGGCGGACGTTTGGTCCACTCAGTAGTGCAATTTCTCTTTTTACATGTACTGCCTTACAAATATCTCTTACTTTCTCTTCCTTTTGGTCATTTTAAAACAGCATCAAGAAAATTGCACAGCACAAGGAGCTTTGAATTGCTACAAACTTCACCACCTGCATTTCAGAATCCGAAAACCATAAATTAACCTAATAAATAAACAAATAAACAAAGAAAAATTATTAAAAGAAAACAATAAATCTAATCAATTACGCCATCATCAGGCTTCATATGGCTGTACAATTAAGTAAAGTTTCCATCTTTCATGCTATCAAGCAATCTTAATTTATTGTTCTGTTCCGTTAAAAAAAAAAAATCTTCAAAGAAAAAGAAACAAAAACTAGTCACTAAGTAAAAGAGGTGATTTATGGACTACAAATATACTCATACAAAGTTATTTTAGGAAAAAATATTGGTCCATTTGTTTCAATACTATTTGGGGAGCCTACGAGACCATATTTTTCTTGAAGATTTTAAAATATCAATTGTTATGACCTATATTTCTTATTATATAGTTTTTAAATATGTAAATTCTATTTTAAAAAGCTTAACAAACTATGTCCAATTTCACAGTCAAATTAAGAACATTGACCTTTGTACTCTGAATTTGCAAGTAGAACGGGGGAGTATATACACATATATATTTAAAATTAATAATAATGTGAGCAAGTTGACATTTATTTTGAATAAAATAATTTAATATTAGAGATTTATAATAATTTTTTCCAACAAACCAACAAATGTGAGGATCCATACATAATCAGCTCGCACTTAATTGAAGATGAAGCGAAGCAATTATTGTTGTAAATTAAGATTAATAAAAAAAGCATAATAGTATTAAATAATAACATAAAACATAATTACCTGTGTGTGACCAGAAGTGGGCAAATGGTGGAGAGTAGCAGAATCTACTTCACCAGTGGGCAAAGGAACTGCTGGATTACTGTTTATAAACGGAATATCACTCCCTTTCTGTGGAACCATTGGACTATTAGCAGGAGAAGCAGTTTCTCGTGGCGGCAATGGCCACGTGTAAGCCGGAGAAGATGACACAATGCTGCCAGATATAAATGGTGGAGCTGCCGCCGGTGACAGTTCAGGTGAAAGTGACACCTTAATTGCTAGCTTTTGGCCTTGTAAACATGCTGCTGCAGTAGTACTACCATTTTTGAATGAGAAGTAAAAGATACTAGGCCTTGCTGGGTCCCACTGCATTTATTTAACAAGAAAAAAATAGTCAAATCTTAATGGAAAATTTTTATGTGTTACAGCTTTGTGGACCCAAATTAAATTTCATTGGATGCAGAGGTATAAGATTTTGGTCCATAAATTTATAAGACAAAAAGGAGGCTTATACAAGCATAAGACACAAAATAAAACTTCTCAATCTTAATTAATTACCCCTTTTTCAAGATTACCTTGAAGATTTGAACTTACTGTGTAGGATTTAGAGTTGGATTTGGTAAGAAGTGTAGCTTCAGTGAAATTGCACAAAGTAAAGGCATTCTGGTTCTGGAAAATGTAGAGATTATAGTGATACTTATGCTGGAAAACTGAAAAAGAAATACAAAAATTAAAGGTCATCAAATTTAAACGCAAAATTTGGTTAAGTCAAAATTTTACGAGAGTGCTTACTGATGGTATCCCCAATTTGGACAGTTGAATTTTTCCATTGTGAAACTCCATCAACAAATACAGTTGCTGAGTGAGAAAGCTGAAAGAGTAATAGATTTCCAAGAATGAAGAAAATGAACCAAAACATGGAGAGAAGTCCCATGATATATTTTTCTGTGTCTTGGTGAGGAAAGATTTAGAGTTACAGGTTTAGTAGGTTTTTAGTTCTGGATTCCAATTAGTAAATGAAGAGAAAAGTAAGTGCTATGCTATACAGAGAAAGAGAAGGATGGGGAATATGGGAATTGGGAACAAAGGTGGTAAAGAAATTGTCATGCTTGTTGGGCTTAAGAGTTTGAGTGGTGGACAGAGATAAGGTGGTGCAGTTTGTAACGAGTTGCCTATATATACATAAAATGTTGAATTATAAAATACCTTTTATAAATATATATTCCTGTAGTAATTTAAAATGACATTTAGGTCTTTGCTTGTGGAATTTTATAGTTTATTCGGAAAAGGCATAAAAATGTCACTCAACTAACGAAAGTGGTTTATATATGCCATCCGTTAAAAGGTTGGCATATCCATGCCATTGTCGTTATACTTTTGACCTATTCATGTCACTAACCTTATACTTTTGGCATATTTATGCCATTGTTCACTAACAGCCCAATTTTTTTTGTTTTTAAATAATAAAAATTAATTTTTCAACCCCACATTTGCTACGTGTCTTTATATTATTGGTTCTTCTTTACTTGACCCTACATTTCTTTTAACCTTGATTATGTATAATTAACCATGCCCAACCCAATAAAATCCAACCATCTTTTAATCCAACCCCGAATTTCTTGTCACGACTCAAAATCCAACTAGTCGTAATGGCACTTAACCCAACCCGTTAGGTAAGCCAATTAACAACTATCCAATTTAATGATTTTTTTAGACAAATAAATGATAAAATAACTGAACTTAATACATTTCCCAAGGACTGTTAGTACAAATCATTAGCTTTTTAGATTTAGATTTTTACAAAATAAATTGAAATAAAGAAACATCGATTTCAAATAAATAAATACAAATCATTATTTAGTCTGATTTGTAAAAATCGATGTTGTGTTTATTTCAATTCATTTTGTAAAAATCTAAATCTTAAAAGCTAATGATTTGTATTACCAGTCCTTTGGAAATGTATTAAGGTTCAGTTATTTTATCATTTATTTGTCTAAAAAAAATTATTAAATTGGATAGTTGTTAATTGGCTTACCTACGGGTTGGTTTAAGTGTCATTATGACTAGTTGGATTTTGAGTCGTGACAAGAAATTTGGGATTGGGTTAAAAGATGGTTGGATTTTATTGGGTTGGGCATGGTTAATTATACATAATCAGGATTAAAAGAAATATAGGGTCAAGTAAAGAAAAATAAATAATATAAAGACACGTGGTAAATGTGGGGTTGAAAATTTAATTTTTATTATTTAAAAAAAAAAATTGGCTGTTAGTGAACAATGACATAAATAGACCAAAAGTATAAGGTTAGTGGCATGAATAAGCCAAAAGTATAACGGCAATGGCATGGATAGGCGGACCTTTTAACGGATGACATAGATAAACCATTTCCGTTAGTTGAGTGACATTTTTAGGCCCTTTCCGTAGTTTATTTTATTTTTCATCACAAGCTTTGGAAAATAAAATAAAATAAAGAATAGAAAGAAACACAACGTTTAAGGGAAGAAAATTGGAAAGTTATTGAAATATAGGTCAATGAAATGCTGGGGCACAGTGAAAAGGAGGAAATGTAGGATAATATGGGATAAGAAAGTCCAAGAAAGGTAATCCAAGCTAATCAGCCGCACGCCTTGATACACTATTCATTTTTAGTGACACATTTTTTTATTAGTCTATTTCAGAGAAAAGGGCACATTCATATATTTTGAAAAAAATTTAAACCTCAAACTTCTTATTATTTATCTTTGATAACATGCTTCTGTAGTCGCAAAAGGCCTTAATAAATTATGTCACTGTAAATTGTTTTACAACATGGAATACATTTAACATATTGTAACAAGTTGCCTATTTTATTGTTCAAGCTGCTAATTTTGATTATTATCGGCAGTTAATAATGATATGCTAATAGTCCTTTATTCAAGACTATCTGGACATCCCAAGTGCAACTTTAATTTGATCATGTCACAGCAATATATGCTCAAACACCATTTGATTATTTTTTGAGTCAGAGACAAATGAACTCTTGATTATTATTATCGATACTACCACAATTTGAATCTTATATATATAATGCCACTAATAGAAATCTCAATAACTTTGTTCAACCAAAAAATGAATTTTTAGTCAAATCTGAAAAATAGAAGAATCGGGTTACTGATAATCGAACAATAAATAAAGAAAATAATTTTCAAGTATTCAGCTATTAAAGCTGGTAAATCAAAGTATATTTCAATGATGTCCCCCCACTGATTACATATTTCTTCTTTTATAGGTCTCTTTGGAGAATCTTCGTAAATGTACGTTACACCTAAGCCATAATGAGGCTATTATGAATATTTAATGACATCAAATGCTGCGTTACATAATCATTACATTGAATATAAATATTCTTTAACGGCTTCGTTATTTATGTCTCTTGAAATGCTGTATCTTTATCTTCTTATTTGACCAGGTTCATTATCCTTTTCGTATCTCGTACGTAATTACGGTTAAATAGGGATGAGACTTCCGAGCCTCTTATCTCGTACCTCCTTTTTGATCCCGTATCTCTTTTTTATTCTTTTGTCTCGCACCTCTTTTATCCCGCACCAGTCTACGATTCTTTGATCAATTATAACATTTTGATGGTTCCACGTGTCATGTCTTATCCACATTCATTTATGTATATATTTTTCTCTAATGCAGATAATCCCCCCACTTTTCATTTATTCATCAGTTTGAATACTTGAGAAGTGGATTTCATAAAAGGAGAATTTTTGCCACCATTAATACTCTAATAAAGTTGACGCTTCAACTGTCACTTCCTTTTAATGCACTAGACACGTGTTGCTTCCTCATTGGTTGTACTGTCTCACATCACTTTTTTAGACTTTCTTTTTGGCTTCACTTTTCACGAAATATCAGTTACCATTATTACGGTTTCTTCATCATCGTACTTTTTCCAATAGTATAAATATAGCTTCTCTTTTTATCTTGTTCCTCATAAATTAAATCGAACATTTCCGCCTTGCAAATTTTCTTCATTATTCTCTGCTTTAATTCAACTCTTGCATCCATGGCTTCATCAAATCCTAACCCTAGGAAAACTCCCATTCTAGATAATTTTCCTAATGCTCATATAAGATATAGAATATGATGCAGATTACACAATTTAAGCTCCACTCGTGGTAGCACTTCAACGCCTCCTTCTGGTTCTGGTCCTTCTTCTGGAACCAGGGGTTCGCATTCTCAAAGGGGTTCCTCTCGAAGTAAGAATTCNAATCGTGTCGATCCTTAGCCCACTCTAATCACAAGTGCTTTTGCACCCGTAGTTAGGAAGGAGTGTCATTGGGATGAAGATTTTTCAATTATTATTCCTAACCCAAATCAAAGAATCACCTCTTATATTATAGGTTATTCCTATGTTTATACCTACCCATTTACTTTAGGGTTCAAACCAACCATCAACCCGGTCATTCTAGACTTCTGTCGCTTCTTCGATGTTTGCTTGGGTCAAATTGGACCAATAGTATGGCAAGTTGTTGCCTGCTTGTGGCATCTTTCTAGTAAGGCCAACGTATATTTTACTTTTCCCCATTTAATTCACCTCTACGCTCCTAGGTTTTTCCAAAACGGAATATTTGGTTTAGCAGCCAGGAGCAAAAGAGTCTTGGTGAATCCTGAAGATGATAAAGACCGAGGCTGGTATGCTCGGTATGTTGCTTCCCCCACCGTGGGTTTAGTCGGTGAAAGAAACATCCGCTTCCTAGAGAAGTAGAATTTTGCACGTAAGTATTAAATATCCCCGTGCCTTTTTATTCTCTACCTTACCTGTTTTTTACTATTGTGTTTCTTTTTCAGCAACCATGGGTATGGTTGAACCCGTATCCAATATCCGTAGTTGGGTAAAAAAACTTTTGAAGGCTGCACCAATGGAAGGTAGGACGTGGAAAATCCTTTCCATTCGCTACGGTTGGAAACCAAAGACTCATGGTAAGAGTTTGTGTGTGTGTGTTTTTTTTTACCTTAAGTATTTCTACTGTCTTGGCTTTTTAACCTTCCTTTTCTTAGGTTTTTCCACTCGAGGAGTTACTCTTGAAGGTGTCTTGGCTCTCGTGGCCAAGACATATTCCTAGGATCAAATCAAGATATTTCACCTCCCCCGAGATCTGAGAAAAGAAAATCAGTCCTTGAAGATGATTCTGAAGGAGAGGGTGAGGGCTCATTGGTAACTAGACCTCGAGCCAAGAGACGAATTATTTCTGATGATGAGATCAATATCTCTCCTGACCTGCCTCTTTCTGAACCTGTTGTTGTTCCAGTGGTTATTCCTGATGATGACATTTCTCCTTCGTCTGATACTGTTGACTCTATAAACCAGCTTTTTATCAGTGGTTTTAGTAGTGGTCCTTTAGGTCCGATTTTGGATGAACTTCCCTTGTCTCCATCTACCGTTCCTGTGATTGTTGCTCTGCCTCCCTCATCTGTTACTTCTATTCCTTTCTCTACTGTCCCTTCTCCGACAATCATTCCTCCCATAATTCATCACACAGAAGTAGATTCCTCGAGTAAGAGTTCCACTATGAGGAGTGTTACCATTGAAGTTCCTGCTAATAGCAGCCTCTTGAGGAAATCTGGACAAGCCGATACCTGGCTCAAACCTTTGATTGGTCCCACTGAGAAAGCAAAACTTGAGAGTCAAATCAATATGACTCTCTTGAATGACATTGTTCATGCCAGTTTGAAGGTACCCCTTAATATATTGTTTTATCAAGATTCTTTTTTCTTTAGGAATTTTTAATCTTATATCTTTCACATGAACAGGTCAACTTCATTGGTACCGAGCTTATGAATCGAGATCCTCTTTTAGAGAAACTGGCTCGTGACCTGGAGAAAACTGCTCACGATGCAGGAGAAGCTGCTCGTGACTCTCAATTGGAGGCCAACAATTGGAAAGGCCAGTATGAAAGTTCGTAGATTGATATGGACATTTTGGAGAGAAGAAAAAGTTCCTCAGAGAAATAAGTCCAAACTCTTACCTCTGAATTGGCAACGGTCAAGGCTACTTCAGATCAGTCTAAGAGAGAAAAAGAACTTTTTGCGGAGAAATTATCCATGGTTGTTGATGAAAATAAAGCTCTAAAAGCTTTGTTAGCTTAGAAGGAAATACATGCAGAAGGGGTGGCACAAGAGCTTTCTCGAGTACAAGAGGATTTGCGAGCCTCTGCAGACAAAGTTCGTGCTTTGGAAAATTCTCACACCTCATTGCAGTCATCTCATGATTCTATTTTGCTTAAGAATGAGGAGCTCAAGAACGAAGTTACGACATGGGAGAAGGATTATGAACTTCTCGAGGAATCCTCCAACATTAAAGTGAGTTGGACTTTTCTCAAGACACGCCGTGACACTTTGGTAGAGGTAAGCCAGGAAGATTTTAACCTTGAATCCGAGTTGGCTAAGGTAAATGAAGCCATTGAGAGAGCACAACAACCACCGGATTTTTCATCTCCTGAAACTAGTCTTCCCGTAGTTGAAAACTTTTTGATTGAGGTTCCTTCAAATGAAACTTCTTTAATTAAGACTGCTTTGGTTGAAGCTTCCATAGATGAAGTTCCTGTATCTGAAGTCCCCGTGTCTGCTGTTCCTAAGACTCTTGTGTCTGATGAGATCACTGCTAGTGTTCCACTTTCTTTAAGTTCATCCGCGCCTATCGTCATTAGTCAAGTTGGGGTTTCACCCGTGGATGTTGACAATACCATAACTGAAGACCAACTCTTAGCTGTTGATGATGCAAATACAGTTGAGCCTGTAAATGATCCCTCTTCAGTTCTTTTACCATAAAAGATTCTTTTTTGTAATTTGAGGTTTCCCCTTTTTGTAGGTGCCCCTCTGGAAGTCTATGTTCAAAGTTTTTGGTTTCTTATAATAACATTTTGTAGTTAAACTCCTGACTTAGAGTTTTTTAAGACTTCAAGTCCCCAAGTTTTGTTTAAGGGGCACTTTTGATTCGATGATCAAGTTTTATACTTGATTTTTAATATTTAAGAAGTTCGTTTTTTCAAACTNCATATTTATCTGGAATAACTTGAACAAGTTTTTATTCATGAACTTTGACAAGTTGTAAATTATTCCTTACATGTATTTGCATTACATCTATAACTTTTTCTTAACTGTTTTTTTTTGTAACAGATTCACAAAAAATAGAACAATAGATACTGGGTTTTTCCTTATAACCTGGTTTTCATATACAGCCTTCACCCTAATTAGGAAGGGTTTGAGAGGTGATTCTATTGTTCTCATGGGAAAGAATACTATGGTGGAATGTCATGACTCATTTAGCTTCCACTCTGCACTTGACTTCTTTTAGGCTTGATTTTACTCCGTCTTCTTTGCCTTTTATATACACGTGACTGTATATTCTATGTAGTCCCCCAAGTGTCTGAGTGTTGAAGTATGAAGCCTCGAGCACTTGATAGTTTCCTCCATCTGGCCCCTTTCTTGAAAAGGAAATATGTACGAGACTCGGGGGTATGATTATAGATGAAGACTGCTTTACCCGTGTATGTTTCTATCAGAAATACTGTAACCCTAGGCCTGGAATTTTAGTGTATTCCATTTTGCCTTACAGGTCGTGACTCATCATTTAGTACGGGTAAG
>MU695460.1:5207-42844 GCA_026770625.1 Nicotiana glauca
CTTAATGCATATATATTTTTTGTATTTTTAATATGAGTTTTCATGTGACCAATTAATAAAAGAATGCAACAAAATTCTTAAAATTGTAAAATCATTTTATTTGACATTTTTGGAATAATTTGCTTAGGGTAAAAATCACGTGCTCACACCAACGCCCCGGCAGCTTTCATGGACCTTATGAATCAGGTTTTCAAGCCATTTCTAGACTCCTTTATGATTGTTTTCATTGACGACGGCCTCATTTATTCGCGGAGCAGGGAGGATCATGCCGATCACCTCAGAGCAGTTTTGCAGACTCTTCATCAGCACTAGTTGTATGCTAAATTTTCAAAATGTGAATTTTGATTGGAGTCCGTCACTTTTCTGGGTCATGTTGTTTCCAGTAAGGGGATTCAGGTGGATCCCCAGAAGATTGCAGCGGTGAAGGATTGGCCTAGACCCACGACCCTGACGGAGGTTCGTAGATTCTTGGGTTTAGCTGGGTACTATCGGAGGTTTGTGGAGGGATTCTCTACCCTCGCCTCCTCATTAACTAAATTGACGCAGAAAGCAGTTAAGTTCCAATGGACCGGCGCTTGTGAGAAAAGTTTTCAGGAATTGAAGTCAAGGTTGACCTCGACACCAATATTGGCCTTGCCAGAAGGCACGGAAGGATTTATGGTTTATTGTGATGCCTCCAGGGTCATTTTGGGGTGTGTATTGATGCAGCATAGGAAGGTTATAGCGTATGCTTCAAGGAAACTCAAGAATCACGAGAAGAATTACCCGACGCATGATTTGAAGCTTGCAGCAGTTGTATTTATCTTGAAAATATGGCGACATTATCTTTATGGGGTCCATGTGGATGTTTTCTCGGACTACAAGAGTCTCCAATATTTGTTAAAGCAGAAGGAGTTAAATTTGAGGCAGCGGTGGTGGTGAGAATTGCTTAAAGATTATGATATGAACATCTTGTATCATCCAGGAAAGGCAAATGTGGTGGCCGACACCCTCAGTCGGAAATCCATGGGTAGTTTGGTTCACTTGGGAGCGGATCAGAGGCTCCTAGCTCGGGAGGTTCATCAGTTGGCCAGTCTTGGGGTTTGTATTTTGACCCCAAAAGAGGAGGAAATTATGGTGCATAATAGAGCAGAATCGTCACTTGTGGAGAAAGTCAAGTAAAAGCAGTTTATTGATCCAGCATTGGCACAAATTAAGGAGGCAGTTTTGAACAACAAAACTTTGGCATTTTCACTCGGCGACAATGATGGTGTGTTACGATGTAAAGGTAGGCTATGTGTTCCAGACGTGGATAACCTTCGGGAGAGGGTAATGGCGGAGGCTCATCATTCCAGGTATTCGGTGCACCCAGGTTCTACGAAAATGTATCATGATCTCAAGGAAATTTATTGGTGGAGCGATATGAAGAGGGGTGTGGTGGACTTTGTATCTAAATATCCAAATTATCAGCAAGTAAAAGCTGAGCATCAGCAGCCCGGTAGGTTAACCAAGCTTATGGAAATACCAATGTGGAAATGGGAGATGATCAACATGGATTTCGTGATAGGATTACCTCGCACTCAGCGTAAGTTCGACTCAATTTAGTTGATAGTGGATCGACTCACCAAATCATCTCACTTCTTGCCAGTCAAGTCCACCGATACTGCAGAACAATATGATCGGTTGTATATCAAGGAAATAGTGAGGCTTCATGGTACTCCACTTTCTATTATTTCGGATCGAGGGGCTCAATTCACAACTAATTTTTGGAAGAAATTTCAGCAAGGTTTGGGTACTCAGGTGAATCTCAGCACCACTTTCCATCCGCAGACCGATGGTCAAGTAGAGCGGACTATTCAGACACTTGAAGATATGTTACGGGCTTGTGTCATGGATTTCAAAGGTAATTGGGATGATCACTTGCCCCTTATAGAATTTGCTTACAATAACAAATTTTACGCTAGCATCCAGATAGCCCCATTTGAGGCATTGTACGGAAGGAGATGTAGGTCTCCGATCGGATGGTTTGAAGTAGGTGAAGCAGAATTGATAGGGATGGATCTCGTGCACCAGGCTATGGAAAAAGTTAAAGTCATTCAGGAAAGGATAAAGACTGCTCAGAGTCGCCAGAAATCCTATGTGGACGTACGTCAAAGAGAATTGGAGTTCTAAGTAGATGATTGGGTATTCTTGAGGGTGTCTCCTATGAAGGGAGTTATGCGATTTGGGAAGAAAGGGAAGCTGAGTCCTAGATATGTCGGGCCTTATCAGATCATTCAAAGGATCGGGCAAGTTGCTTATAGGCTGGAGTTGCCCCCTGAAATGTCCTTAGTGCACCCGGTGTTCCATGTGTCTATGTTAAGGAAAGTGGTTGGAGATTTGTCCACCATCGTGCCAGTTGAAGACATAAAGGTTACTGAAGAGTTAGCGTATGAGGAAATTCCGGTTGCTATTCTTAATAGGCAAGTCCGTAAATTGTGAAATAAGAAAATTGCTTCAGTTAAGATGTTGTGGCGAAATCAACAATTCGAGGAAGCCACGTGGGAAGCAAAAAATGAGATTAAAGAAAAATATCCCCATTTGTTTGAACAAGTCTAGTAGTGATCGTGCGAACTCTTGTCCCTAAGCGAACTGGCATTGTGTCCCATTTGGTGCAAAGACACCCCATTTCTCCCCTAAATGCTTTACTATTGTAATTCTTCAAGTTGTGCCAAAATTGTATGTGTTGTGATTATTTGAGCCATATACAAACCCTTCTTGGTAAATGAAAGTTTTGTAAGAACTCTTATGACAAGTAATTGGTATATGATAGTATAGATTGGTAATGATTAATTTACATGTGTATAGTGAATCGAAGTGGTTAAACTATATGGGACTCATTGTAGTAATCAAACTATGTGTAAAAGTGTATCAAGTGATTTAATATGTGTAATTACAGGGGTGATGAATTGGTATGTTATAGGGATAACAGGAATTGTGTAATGGTGCATGGAAATGTGTTTCAGGGGCTCTCTGACAGGTAGATATGTCCAAATTACAAAGGAAACTCTGGAGAAATTTTTCCAAAATATGGGAGTTAGTGAAAAATTTGGGAGCTTGCATATCATGTTTTTCAAACCAACTGATTTTCAAAAATCCTCATTCGAGGACGAATGATTTTCAGTGGGGGAGGATGTAAGGCCCCGTGAAAGTTTGTGCTCAAAGCCTAGTAATTCATAATGTCAAGTTCCGTATATGTGTTGGGAATGTGTAAAGTTCGGATCCTTTTTACTGATTTTGCACTTAAAAATAAAGAATCAAAATTTTCCAGAAAAGTGCCATTATGCGGTCCAGAATGCGGCCGCGAATTAGGTATGCGGACCGCATTTCTGCCGCAGAGTTAATCAGAGAGTTAGTCAAAACTGATGTTGAAAATGCGGTCCATTATGAGATCGCATAATCATATGCAAACCGCATAGCCGTCGCATAAGCTCCTCAAGGATTTGTGAAGGTCAGTTCTGCGGTGCATTATGCGACCGCAGAACAGGAATGCGGACCGCATTCCCGTCGCATACCCAAGAAGAAACGCTCAGAGTTTTGGGGCACTTCTGTAGTCCAATCTACGGACCGCATTTCGATTCTGCGATCGCAAAGTGCGAACGCAGATCCTACTCGGGCTTCTATTTTTTTAAAATTTTAAACCCGACCCCTTTTTAGTAAAACACCTCAACCCCTCATTTTTAATGATCTTATGAACAAAATAAGAGAGAAGGAAGGGAGGGTTCTTGAGAGAGAAAGCAACCTTCATCAATTTGATTCTTCAAAACTATCCGGGCCGGGAAAATTTAAAGTAATTGCCCTCATCCCCATTCTTGCAGGTAAAATCCCTAATCTTTTCCTTGATTTTCAGGTTTAAACTAGGGGGAGTCTCATGCATTGATTCTTGAAAATAATGGTTGAAATTGTACATGCATGCCTTGTTAAAACCTAAAACCTAGCAAGGGTAAACTCGATACAGATAAAGGTTTGCAAAAGAAGGGTTGATAACCTAAATAAGTTTGAGTAGCAATTGTGAACCCCAATTCTAAGTCATGTGTATTAACTTGTGCACTAGATTGACGTTGCTAGACTATTTGGTGAATTGAAAATAGAAGTTAAAAGGAAATTCGGCTCCAGGTATGTATGGCTAACTTTGACCTTTGTAAAATCGCCTTGTTTGGTGTATAAATGTTTGGTATGTGATATCTACGTGGATTATTTGTGAAATTCATGTGATTGGTATGTTTGTGAATGTGTTAAATGGTAAGAGCTGAGGAACAAATGACGGAAGGAAATCGTAAATGATGCAACTGGAATAACTGTAGTAACAACATCTATGGCTTATTATGGCAATTATCGTTGTGACGTAAAACGCATATGAGTTGTTGAATATGATGGAAATAGCATTGATGGTTATGGAAATACTTGTAAGTTGTTGTAGTTATTTCTTAAGAAGTGTTGTTGTTGATCTTTGTGAATTGTTGATTATTGTTGTGCTGTTTGTGAATTGTAATTGTACGGTGGGATCGGGTTGCGCGCCGCAACACGTAGTTATAAGGTGTGGGTTATGGTGATAAGGGTGGCCGAGGTAAT
Organism: Nicotiana glauca; assembly: GCA_026770625.1. NCBI lineage: Eukaryota > Viridiplantae > Streptophyta > Magnoliopsida > Solanales > Solanaceae > Nicotiana > Nicotiana glauca. Next base: position 9,798 of record MU695460.1, read on the forward strand.
AAGGGTGGAAAGTGATCGAAATTACTATTGAAATAAAAATATGAGCAAATTATGAAATTATTGATGTGGAAATGTGGAAGGAGAAACAGGAGAGATTGTAAACTTGTTTGGCTTGACTGTTCCTTTCTTGTGTATTTGATTGTCGATTCTATTACTCCTTCCTACTTGTGTATGGTTTGAGTTTACTTGGGTCAAAGTTTGTTCATACATACCAGTACAATTCAAGTGTACTGGTGTCCCTTTTGCCGGGGGCGCTACATCGTGTTATGATTGTAGGTGGATCCATAGGAGATACTCCAATCCACCGACCGTAGCTCCTCATCAGTTCCTGTCAGCTGAATTGGTGAGCTCCTTTTCTTTCGGGGCCCTGCGTGGCTCATGCTGCTTCTATTTTGGGATCTTGTTTTGATATTTGTATAAGGTATAGCCGGGGCCTTGTTACCGGCAAAGTACTGTATCATCCTTTTTCATAATTAGAGGCTCCGTAGATGGATATGTGGGTCATGAACTTATGTAATATGTATCTTGTATGTTGGGCTATGTAAAATGTAAACCACGCTAAGAATCATGTACCGTGTGTATGTTTTGTAATAAATAGGTGTTTTAATTGTAAATGGATATTTCACTTGGCTAATAAGTAATGAAAAATACGGGGTAACACATGGGATAGGAAAGGCACCCAGGTCCGCTTGACTGGGGATACTCGGTCGAGCGCCGGTCATGTCCTTCGAATTTGGAGCATGACAATAGGTATGCTGAAGTTCTTTGCTCAGTACTTTGTAGATCTTGCGAATATGGCTATATCTTATTTCATAGACCTCATTATCCATTCGTATGACTTTACTGCATCTACATAGGTCATACTATAGCATAACTCTTACTTTGATTTATTGTTACTGAGGTCTGCAACCAACTCCAGGTTACTCTCGTTGCTTATCCTTAAGATTGATGGTCTAATCTCATCTCATACTGTTGAATATTTATCCATCTATTGTTGATTCACCTTAATGTTGATTCATCATCTACCATTAATAACTTGATCTTTTATGTAACACCGCCGCTAGGGCTTGCATCTCATTGGGGACATCTAGAGTAATTAGATTGATCCACCTAGGGGTGATACTATAGTTACATAACCGTACTTTATAGCATCCCAATGTGACTCACCTTATATGGGTATTTTAGTCCCTTACAATTTATTAAATCCTCTTCCCCCCTTTTTTTCAAATCATTACTCAGCGAAGGCCCAAACGTCATCCTTTATTTATCACAATTACACCCTCATTCTGCTACCAGGGCAGCATCCCATCTCTTCTAAATGCTACTAGTCTTGGAATCCTTTGGGTTCATTCAGGCTATATTGGGCTTTCTATAACTTAGAGGAACCATCAGCTCCTTTGTATTCACGGGCTTAATCCCGAGGACTTATCCATTTTCGTCACCTTCTCAATTGCCTTCTTTTTATCCTTACTCTTATCTTTCTAAAACCTTGTCGTTCTATCATACTTTAGCTTGCGATTGATTTCCTTATGCTTTTCTGGAACAGCAAGCGAGACATCTCATCGTCTCTAACTCTTCTTTTACTCTCTAGTTAGACCTTTCGGTACTTAGAAATCATAGGTTGGAAGGTATACCAATGACGATGTTGCAATCATTCCTGGATACTGAATCCCAACGCTTATAGTCTTTTACCTGAAGTATGGACCACTCTCATCCTTCTATACTTGAGTATTTTGTATGTAGTTCACTTTTACCTAACTTATTTTAAAATATCACCTCATATCCTTCTATCTCTCTTTCATAACCTCCCTCTCACATAGGTATAAATCACATCCACCATTTGAAGCTCTATTATAATACTTGCACCTTTGGCGCTTATACAATCTGGTGGGAGCTCTATACTGAATTCTTATGAGGCTGATATTTTTCTATCTGGCTTTATCGTAAAGCCATTATAGAATATGGTTATTGTGCTATCTCTCTTGCACCTCTTAATACTAAGAGTGGTTCTGATATGTTCTCAAACATGATTCCTATAAATTTTGGGTCCAATAATCGGATTCCTGATTTACTTTCTTGATGTAACTCTTTACTTTCCTCCTTCTTCTGATCGACCTTTATGTTGGATTAATTTATCTCCTAATCTATGGTTCATGGTATTAGTTATTTTGTTTAGCCTTTCATGGGCGCTAAGGAATATGCATGATAAAATCTTTTAACAATTTAATCCTTCATTTATGACCTGGGCTCAATTCTTCCTTTAACGTATACCAGAATCTTCTACGACTGTATATGCTGCATGTATAAAACTCTGAACCCTTAAGTGTGTTCATTATGTAACCAACTCTGGATCATTGATCGACTAATTTCTTTCGTTCCATCTTAGCTTTCTTTCAATGTAGGCTATTACTTTTCCTGGCCTTTCTGTCCCCTTGTTGCATCCATACTTAGCTTATCTTAGTGCCCACACATGCTAGAGTTTTCGTGCAACTCATATCATCTCGAATATCACTTTTAATTTTACTTCCCGTTCATTAGCCATAGTAGGTACCACTTTCCTTTGGAGTGCTTACAATATTATTATGAGGCTGTTGTTAAACGACTATTTCCTCTTTAGGTTGTTGTGCTTAGGTTAAAGCCTTCTTCCTTATTTCCTCAGCTAGTATTTCGTTGTAGTACTTAGGGAGACCCCTTGAATCTCGTAAAGTTGTGAGCTTATTACGGACCTTTTGATGTCCTTCCTTGCCTATAATCATCTATAATTGCTTACTTACGTGCCCTTGTGCTTGTAGGATTGCTTCTGAACTGATATTTTGACTGCCTTCCCAAGGCACTTTCTTTTATCCCTATGACATTTATATGGTACCATTAACTAAACCAACTTTTATTTGAATATATCTCAAGTATTATAATGACATTACTACGGGCTGAATTCCCCATGTTGGGGGTTTATTACCTTTATCTTATATGATCTGTTGATTTGTCTGCAACGTCTTATCTAGTTATGACTAGGCTCTTCCTGAATCAACTACTAACTATTCGTAGGCCCATTCTCATATCCATATTCAGCGTAATCTTTCTTGGGTTATTTCCTTGTCTTAACTTACCTCACGTACTAGCTTCTTATCTATCAATAACATCCTGGAAAAGAACCCTTACTTCCCTTTTTTTGACGTCGTGCTTACATAACGTTCTGGAATCATAGCATATCTATAACATTTGGATAAGTACAATCTCATCCCTTTCTCATTTTTATCGCATTCTTCCTTTATTATTCCATATCCCCCCCCCTCCCTTTAGGGGAGTATTAAGACTTGGAGGCATGATTACCTGCCTACAGATGTTTTTTCTCTTCATCTTTGGCGTCCTTTCACATCATCAATGATATTTACTAGCCTTGCGGTAATACTTATGTACCAAGGATAACAAAATTCCTCACTTGCAATGGTGGCACTCAGTGTAACTAGCACATACAGTCCCTTAAGATTAACTTTGCTCATATTGCTTACTTTAGGAAAGCGTCTCCCTGAATGACCAGTTTTTAAATTTATCATTGATCTTCTTCTGTTGTCCATTCTATTATTGTCGAAATGCTATATGAAATTCTCATGATGCTGACTATTATTAAATCACTCAGTTCCTAATTCATGTTTAGTTTATCTTATTCACCAGTCCATACTGATTTCTATTACTTTGGGGTCTAACTTTTCCTTTTGTTAATCACGTTAGAGTCGCGAACTTATTTCTCGAAATGAGGATGTGACTGTTTGGCCTATACTCTTTTGTTGTCTTAAGGCCCATCACATATCGTCTCTTTCGACTATAGATTCTATAACACACTGCCATCTATGTATCATATCTCACTCATAATGCTTCATTATCCCTCTTCATACTTCCCTGCTAATATTTCTATCTAACACTTTATTCTGAAAATTCGAACGAAACATTCTTTTGCTTTTAGCTCCCTATTCTCCATCTGTTGGCTCTTCGAATTTCCAAACATTCTTTGTCTACTAGGTACGGGAGCCACACTAAAGTAATATTTATCCCTTCCAGACTTTTTGTGCCTATCTTCGTATTACTCATATCTAGCTGTACTATTTTAGAGCGCATCATCTGAGTGTTTTACAAGGAGATCCATTAGCATCTTTGTAATGTCCTTTGGAAATGTCAACTAACGCAAACCATCCATTCATCATTTTGGGTTACTCTAACCCCAGCTGGATCCTACTATCCTGTTTTTTTCTTAAACCATATCCGTTAGCTCTCATAGGGCATGATTGAGATCGATCTGGCCAATTATACCTCTGTTACTGTTGAAGGTAACTTAAAATGCTTATATCTCTCTTCCTGAGTGGTAAATAATGATAATCTTTATTAACTTGGTACCTCGTACCCTTCTTCACCTTGCTCCTTTTAATTGCTGCAACTCTTATCTAACTTCCGATTCCATTATGCCTTTTTACCATAAGAGTGGATAAGTATTCTTTCCTAAAAGTTCCTTATCAGGAACCGTACACTTTTTAGTACTCGCATGATCTGCTAAAGACCCCTCATTTACTCATCATAAGCAAGATGCGAAATCGAGTTCCTCTAACTCAAAGCTTCCACAACTATATCTCTTATCGATCGTCTTTCTGAATATAGGCATCGTCTTATTACGAATAAAATAGAAGTTCAGAATTTGAATTCTTATAAGTGAGCTCTACCACACGATCAAGAGTAAGAAGAAAGCTAAATGCCCGGTAGCCTCCTGCTTATAAGTGTGGTGCACAACACACCCATAAACAAGATTTTACTAGACACAGCTTGTAGATTCCCTAGGACAGAACTGCTCTGATACCACTTTTGTCATGCCCCGAACCTGGGGGACGAGACCGGTACCCAGTGCCTCACCTATCCTTGCGTACCAACTTGCAACTAAGGGATTCTGAACATATGATGTCATACTTTGGCCATGGGCCACATTGTTAAACAACTGCGAATGCTGACTAAATGTCAATATAAAACTGGGCTGACAAGGGCGTCATAACTGCTACAACTGGCAAACCAATAAAATATACATAAAAGGCCTACCATCCCAACATACTGCACTAACTGACATGATATGTCTACAAGCCTCTACTGGTGGATATACTGTGATCGAAATAGCTCCTCAACCTACTCATAACATATATACATATATACAAAAGATGTATATAAAGCTCTAGACCTGGAGACTCAAAAAGTCATGGAGCTTACCGATCAAGCTGAAATCGGGCAACCCTTAATGAGGAGGTCTACCCGTCTGTCTGTCTGAATATGCACACATGAAATGCAACGCCCCCAGAAAAGGGATGTCAGTACGAAATAATATACCGAGTATGTAAGGCAATATACAGAAAACTGAAACTGAACTGATAATATAATAAGTGAAAGTAACTGGAAGTCAAATATAATTTGAAGATATGCTTACCTGCTGATACTGACTCAATTCTCTCAATATAGTAAGTAAAATAGTTGTCCAGCCCTATAAGGCTCGGTATATACGTATATATAACTGCTCTACCGTAGTAGGCTCGCTCATAGGTGCTCGGCCATAGTAGGCACTGTATCTCGACCAACTAGGCTCGCTCATAGGCGCTCGACCACAGTAAGCTCAGTATATAACTTACCATCTAATCAAAGGTTGCATAATAGGAGCCTTCCCATCTATTATAGCTCAATGGTAATGAAAATACTTTAATACTGTATATATATACTCAGCTCTCTTGACTGGTGATAAAGACAAAAATATAAAAATATTATCCCTCAAGTTAATTATATAAACAAATTATGGTACTAATCTTCTATTTGCGTTGCGAGAAATAATAAAATGTGGAAAACAAAATCAACAAAGAGCTACTTGTCAACGGTTGGACGAAGAACTAAGTTAAAAGCTCGGAAACTTAATATGTGGATCCCATCATGTGGAGATGAGCACATGGAAAAAAAAAGATTGAAAATTTTCAAGCAAGTAGCGTTGGCTACTTGCCAAGTTGGAGAAATAAAAGTTTCAAAGTGTGCATTTCATTTGCAAAAGGAAAATGAAAGCTATAAATACATCCTAACTTCGGCTGCTTAACGGGAGGGGAGCCAGCAGAGAAGCAGAGATAAAAATATCATCATCATTATAATATAACTAAGTTCATATTGAGAATTCTATATAGTTGTTCTTTTACTTGTAGTTCCTCTTATTTTGAGAAATTAAATTTTAAACATTATCACCGATAATTATTAAATTGTTTCTCTCAAATAGTAATTCGAGGTAATATAAATATGTAGAATAGAATATTCAATCTCTGTGGGACGATACTTTACTTCACTATAATTTGACAAAGTACGAATTGAATACTCAATTGAATATGAAGTCCCGACAAAGAGAATATTGTAACTTGTGGGACTAGTAAAATATACGTAAATTCCGGAATATGAATTTTTCTTTATGCCTCGTTATCAAATTTGTGTAATGACGAGATCACGCCAAAATGAAGGAAAAGCTTAGCCTTAACATACCTGGAGTAGGAAAAAATTCGTATGATATTCTTGAAAAAGGTTGTACCGTACTCCCTTGGAATTACCAAATTTTAAGTTGCTAAAGTTTTAACAATTCCCGTTGGATTGGTTGAAGAATTTGTTGTTTAATGAAATATTCAGAACCAGGCTGAAGTATTTGTAAGTGAGAAAGTTGAAATTTCTAAGAAATGGCTAACGTTCTCATTATCTTTTAGTACTGTCCTTGACATCATTGATCAGAATGCCTAACGTTTTTTCCCCACTTTTAATTGTAATGTTACTTTTAAAAGTCTTAAGGTTTGAGGTGTTTTGTAATTGATTTATTAGGATGCCACCTACTAAGAAATGACTAAGAGTCATTTGCTCAATAACAGATTTGCTGCCACGTGGGGTGGAGGAGGTTTTTTTTTAAATTTTATCCAATAACTAATTGATTAATTAGGTAATATTCCGTTACCCGGTAATTAATCAATTACCCGCATAATTAAGAATTGACTCAATTTACTTAAAATTATTTATTTTTAATACACTTTATACATCCTACTATCATGGTCATATGGTACCTTATGTGGTACTGGTTCATAAATATCAGGTATTATCGCTCGGTCCATATTTTATCCCAACGTGCCAACTTGGACGAAAAATTCATTTTCTTTGACTTGCTTCCCCTCCCACCTTCATGAATTTACTCATCACTTATTTGAAATAGCATAATCTTTATAATCTCCAAATAATCTTTTCCTTGGACTGATGTCAATTACCTTATGACAAACTCGACGTACAATACTACATGGTGCAACATCGTCGTAATTTAATACTGCAAAGAGTAACATCATCGTAATGTAATACTGCAAGGCGTAACATCATCGTAATATAAGGATGTAATATCAATGTAATATTGTGGGGCATAACAAAATTTTATGAACCAGACTGGGAACCTATTTCATATCCTCAAAGCGTTCAAGAACAACAAGTTTCAAATCTGGCACTAGTTCTAACAACTTGAGTCAAAGAAATGATAGAGGAAACAGATGGACATCAGTTCCTCTACTGGCCGTACAAGTTAACTCTCCACAGCTGTAAAGTCACTGCACTGTTTCTCCACACACACACAATAGCGCAAATAGTACAACAGTCACTTTATGGAGCACAGTTTGTATTAGATAATTGCTTGCATCATCCAAATAACTTCATTTGTATATTACCAACATGAAGCAAGGAAAAAATATACACACTTGCACAACTCAAAATCATCAAGATTTCTCTCTCAAGTGTGCTGCCAACTTTGAGTGACTTCAAGGCTTCAGGAACAAAGCAACAATAGAACGAAGGACCAGATTCCAGCACTGTGTTACCATATGTTCTTAGTATTATTTTACCTTTGTTAGAGTGATCTACTTGTAATTCCTACTAAACCTAGCTAGAAGCATTCTGTAGGAAATCATTTGTAAAACCATAAATCTTGTGTTTGTGTATTGGCTATAGGTAGTCAAGTTGTGAGCTTTGTAATAGAGTTATTACAAAGAGGCTTGTAATAGAGTTATTACAAGTAGGTGAGGGATTAATAGGTTAATTCCTAGGTTACAATAGTTTGTAATCTAAAGTTTTCTCAGTTAATGAAGTTAAATTTTACGAGTCTAGGTCGTGATTTTTAATCCTGTGAGCTGGGAGTTTTCCACATAAAACTCTGTCGTGTCGTTAACTTATCCCTATCTGTGTGTGTTTGTGAAAGATGATAGAGAAACAGTTTTTCTATACAGTTTGGTGACCCTAAATCTCTATTAGGAATATTGAGATTTACCTCACTTGCGTGCTTGTGGTAAACGAAAAGAGATTAGTTTCGAATGTTTCCAGCACTTTACAACATATTGGCTTTCTCCAATATAATCTATGTGCGCGGCAAGCGATGAAGCATCCATGACTCTAGTAGTGTTTGATTTAACAAGTAATATGGAATTATACACGGGGAGTACCAATAATGAAATAAAATAATACCATGAATATTAGTGTATATATATTCTGTTGTAGATACTTGGTTTAATTTATTGAACTAAAGAAAATAGAATATAAAATAAAATATGTATTTAATTACTCTTAGTTCAGTTCAGTAATACATGAGTAAACCTCATGTCATAAGTTCAAATTGCTGGAGACAGGATACGATTGTCGAAGCTGAGTTCAAGAGCCTTCCATGAGAAAGAAGAAAAGTGTTTTTCACACTACATAAAGTTGAATAAACTTAATTTTTAATTTAACCTTACATTTCTCAAAGAATTTTCGGGGAATAATTTTGGGAAAGAATAATTCTATTATTTAATTATTATTTACCTTGAAAATGGTAATGACAATTATATTTAATTTGATTTTGTAGTTCTAAAAATATGTGATTTATTTTAATACTAATTGTTAGGCAGTAGATACTAAACGTAGATAAAGAGAATAAGGAAAGCAAACCAAAGCTATCACAAAGCCGAGCCTTGAGCTGGCCGAAGCATAGGCTTCGAGGCCTATTTAGGGCAGTTGGTGAGAGCTATTGATGAAGAGATGATGATAATGAAGCCTCAAAGATGGCCTTATGCAGTTAATATTGATCAATGATCACGCCCAACTATGCCTTATAAAAAGGACAATGCGGTCGCTGCAAATATAATCCGGTTTACAAGTCCGGAGTCGAATCCCACGGAGAACTAAGGTTTAGCTACAGGTGTTCACTATCACCAAGAAGACAAGCTTGAACAATTCCTAACTTATAGATATTAAGATTTTTGTGTATAAATAATTAACTAACAAATTAAACTATCAAATTAACAACTAAATATACTAAGGGTTAGAGACAAGATTAAGGAGGTCTAGAGTTATGATTTCCCCAATTGTCGAAATCCTTCCTGCTATGTCTTCTATAATTTCGCCTAAGTATTCTCTACCAATCATGATCACTCTTATTACCGTAAATCTCTCCCGAGTAATTACGACAATTTACTAGACGCACTCTCCCGATCTACGCTAGCTATCTTTTAATACAGCTTACTTCAGATCGCACCCAAGGCTTCATTGTCCCTAATCCCGCCTTTAAACCCTCGGTTATTGATCCCTCATATACATTGGGAGTGGTGTTATTCAACAATGACCTAAATATACACTCTCTCCCGAGTTATGCATACTAAATAGGAACGGTTAATTTAGAGCTCTTCGATCAACCAGAATATAAACGTCGTTGAACAAATAGAGAAAAACTATGACTCAATTATATAAAAACATAACAAGAATTTATCCTACAAAATATTCTATCAAAACTCTAGATAACAAATTAGCTATTCATAATAGTATGTAAAACTACAATACTAAAAGTCATAACCAACAATGAAAAATAGGAAGAGGAAGGAAAAACTCGTAGAAGAATTCCCCGCCTTGCTCCCATTGTGTTCTTGCCTCCAAGGATTTTGTCTAACCCTGAAGTAGTGTCTCTTGCCTCCTTAGGTCTAATTTGTGTCCAAAATATGTGCCTCTCTTCAAAAATACCGTTTTTCCATATATATATACCAAGTAGGGTCGGGCCCAAACACTTATACCTTCTCCTACGCGAAAAAGGATAAGTTTTAGGCCTGGATGGGACCGCGGTCAAACCGCGGCCAAACACCCTCTCAGCTTCTTCATTCGTCCGCGAATGCCTTCTGCCGCGGTTCTGCCGCTGTCGCGGTAAAACCGTGATTTTTCACCATGTTACGTTTGGAATTTGAAAAAACTCAAAACATGAAAGTTGTATCTCTTTGAGTTAGATTTCCAACCATATATTGTGGAGACAAAATGGAGGTCTGATCAAAACGTTATGTCCAATTTACTAGACAGTGCACAATATGCCTCATCGAGTCTTCGTTTGTTCTCAACTATCAAATTTGACCCCCGAACACGATCCCCGCTTAATTACTTGAGCTTTTACTCAGACTTCAATTCTTCAAATCACTTAAATTCATTCCATAATATTTATATAGCTCGGAATCATACCTACAAGGCATAAAACACACAATTAGTGTAAAACACTAGCGATTAAAGCGCAAACTCAACTAAAGTGCAATAAATTAGAGTGTAATAATCAACTAAAACACGTAATTATAGCCTATCATCAACACCCCACACTTAAATCATTTCTCGTCCTCGAGTAATCAAACTACACATTTTTTTTTATAGACACGACCTTTTTAAATAATTCTCCTAACTCATCACACCAAGAGTATTTAAAATAGACTAAGCACAAAAGCGTATCATCTTCACCTCAAGATTTGATTCACAAGTACCACGCATTATTTACAACTCACCTACTTACTCTAACATAGAGGTTATTGATATTACCTTTCCTTCATGAATCAAGTGCCCTCACACAACACAAGAGAGTAGTTCCACACAATAAAATTTAAGAACACTTAGGAACTCAAGATAGAAAGAATTCACTCACNTAACCCTTATACTTATGTCAAACCAAAATTCCACCTTCACATCAATGTAAATTACCCCATTCTTCTTTAAGCACACTTATTTGAAGAACCACCACTTATCAAGGATTTTTTTTCTTCACAACAATTCAAATATATATGTGTATTTTTTTTTCCAATTCAAATGGCTCTTCCTTTTTTTTTCTTCAAAATAGTGCACCTTTCTCCTTATTCAATTAGTTCCACTCAAAAGCCAAATCAACCACCCCACACTTTAACTTTTACAAAGTTCATAACAATTCAAGTGCTCATGAGAGGTGAAAAAGTTTAAATATATGGTTAATTCAAACAAATGGATAAGGCTTGTAATGTGGTTGCCAAAGAAACAGGATTACAGGCTCAAAGGGGTTAACTACGATACATAATAATTAGGTGAGTAAAATATGTATATATGGCTCAATAAGAAAATGCCTATATCACTTCCAAGACTGAACAAAACTACTATTTCGTTTTGCAAACACACGGGGCAAGTTCTAGGCATCAAATGCAATGCACTGAATAATACAAAACCTTACACACACATGACACATAACTCACTCAGGATTGGATTCATAGACACTCTAGTCAAAGCAGTTAAGCAAAGTTAAGATAATACAATTTAAGGTACTTCTCCAAGAGTAAAAAACTGAGCATAAGCGTCACAACCAAAGTACTCACTATTCTCAAGGCATAACCAAGTAAAGAGATATTGCTTCAATTCATAGCACAACACAATGGCTCTTACTCCCAAAAAAAAAAAACTAACTACACCCGGTTCAAATAAAAACCCTTGGAAAAGAACCGTGGTTTAAAGAAAAAATAAGGGGTAATTGCTACACTACCTAACAAAACAAAAAATCTTTTTGGTATTTTCTTTAGACTTACTTCCCGCAAGAAAACTGTCTAGAAGATCCGTCATCAGGAAAACTCCAATCTTTAAAAAAAAAAAACAGCTAAAGTAGCATGAAAAGTCACCCAGACAATCTCCTCACCCCACACTTAAAGTTGTGAATTGTCCCCAATGCATATCCATACATACAAGAGGGTAAAAGAAACTCCCTGATAGACCAGAGGCCGAAGCACTAGCAGTTCATGGGGTACTCAGACTTCTCCCAGCTTGGTCCTTCGTGCGGGTACCTCACACTTAGTTCCAACCATTGCATTTGTTGGTACATCCTTCCAATACCTTTGATTTCCAAGCTCCTAGAAAATAAAAAATTGACACTACAAAAATAATATAATTAAAAAAAATAAAAAAAAATAAAAAAAAGCAATAAAGTTGGGTTGCCACCCAACAAGCGCTTGATTTAACGTCGCGGCACGACGTAAATCACTTTTTGCCTCCACTTTGAACTTATGAATCGGACCCCAAGTTTTGATTCTGCTCTATGATCATGCTCCTGGGGTGGTGGAACGAATTTGACTGGCCCAATAAAATACTGTAGTTTTCTACACTTCTTGGCCTTTAGATGATGTGTGTAATGCCGACTTTCTGGCAAGAAGAATTCCAGAATGTAAGCACTTTGTTCCTCGTTCCTTGAATCCTCAAATGGCTCAGACGACTCTATTTTCATATCATCATCTAAACACAATGTGAAAAAATGCTTGGAGTGAGGACCAATGTCCTCAACTACATGAACATTGGGACAATCTACATTCTCAACACTAATGACAATAGATTCAACAAAGTATGTATACTCAATATCCTTGATTGACTCTAGCATCTCTTCTACAACATCGACATCCTCAAAATCTAGTGCGATTGATTGTTGGTGTTCTACTCTAGCATCTTCCTCTAGCTCATCAATTTCTGTATCTAATTCACGCTCTTTTTGGATACTATTCAAAATATTGGCTTGTTGAGCATTAAAAACTTCAACCAGTTGACTCATGTGAACTTTCAAGTTGTGAATAGTTTCCTCCTGCCTTTCTATCCGCAGTAGTAATTTACTCTGTTGTTCCAAAATGCACTTTAACATATCTTCGAGCTTCTTTAGGTCAGCTTCCCTAGGTTCTTTGTTCCTATTAACTTCACAAGAAAAAGAAGAACCATCAAAGTAAAGGGTTGGGGGAAAGTAAGAAATGTAAGTGCAACCGTGAAAGTGACCATCTTGACCACCACACATATCACACACATTCCACACATAAGATTGAGTTGGTGCACAAAACTCGCTCTGAGGAATATTTTGATAAATTTGCCCTGGGTGATTTCCTTCACAATATGCATAAGGAGGATCAAAAAAAGAATTACCAACAACAAAATTCTCATAATTCCATGATGTCATGTTTCTCAAATAAACAAATAAAAGTAAAATAAAAAAATAATAATAAAAAATCAAATAATAAAATAAAAGTTCAAACTTGAAACCTAGCAATATGTATACCTACAACTACACCGTTAGTTCCCCGGCAACGGCGCCAAAATTTGATCACGCCCAACTATGCCTTATAAAAAAGACAATAATATTTGATTTTGTGGTTCTAAAAATACGTGATTTATTTTAATAGTAGTTGTTAGGTAGTAGATGCTAAACGTAGATAAAAAGAATAAGGAAAGCAAACCAAAGTTGTCACAAAGCCGAGCCTCTAGCTGGCCGGAGCAGAGGCTTTGAGGCCTATTTAGGGCAGTTGGTAATGAGCTATTGATGAAGAGACGATGATAATGAAGCCTCAAAGATGGCCTTATGCAGTTAGTAATGAGCAATTAATGAAGAAAAATAAGTGAACAATGAAAGAATAAGCAATAAATGTGTAGAACAATTGCTTAAGCAAAGAGAGTAGAGAATGTTATATTATAATCAATGTGTTGTGTAATAATCCGATCCCCTTATAAGATGACAAAGGTCCCTTTAATAGTACATGTCTAATAATGATGGGAAGAGGCTATTGGTACAATTATATAATGGCTTAGTACGGATTGGTACTATTCTTGCAGACCTGGTCAGCTATAACCACGTGTTCCTGGGAGCTTTTTCGCCTTTCCAGGACGATCATCGATTTGTACTACTCCGAGATTGACCTTCGATGTGCTCCTTCGAGGGACGCACCTCGAGGTCATACTTCAAATTCTACTTCGAGCTCCTCGAGGTTGGTCATGGAGTGCTACAACAACCCCAAAGTCTAACTCTTCCGATTTTGGCCGTATACAATTATTTATCACGAAATTAGCTAATTTGGAATGTTATACGATAATATAAAGAATATCATTATTATTTATCTCAAAATTATTTAAATGGAATAAAACTTTTTTTTTAACTAGAAGCAGGATAAAGTAATCCCACATTTTATGTGCGAATTATTGTGGGTATTCCTTAAGCCGAACGCCCCTAATAAGGTGATTGGACTGGCGGGAACTGGAAAAAATTGAGGAACCATATGGCGGGAATTCCTCGTCTTTATAAACCCGTCATCGCGAAAAAAATTTCCACTAATTAACTTTTAATATTTCTCTTTCTGTACTATATTTTGATTTGTCGATAGACTTAGGCGTTTGGATTATGGGGAAGAGAAAGAAAGCTAGGGTTACTGAAGAAGAAGATTTGAAGGACAATCAAGAGCATACCACTGCTTCTTCTTCCCATCACAAGAGCCTATATGAGGTACCCATCATTTTCTGCCCTAATTTTTTTAAGAAATGGAAGACTGTCTATGTCTTATTTTTGGGTATATTTTTGTAATTAACTGTTGACTTTAAGGAATTGGAGATAAATTTATTTTGTGGTTTTCGAATTTTGAGGTGTTTCGCACTAATGTTCTGAATTTTTTTTGAAGGGTTTGTGCCTATTGTGCCCTAGGTTTGGCCAGCCCATTGAGTGTTGAGTTCCTTTGTTTGTTTAATGCAAAATTTCGGATTAGATCAGACTTTGGGTTAAAAATTCCACTCTGGAACATACTAATTGCTTGAATGTAGCTAACAAATAATCATGTAATTATTCATATTCATTGGCTACATGGAACTCATTTAACAATTTATGTTGGACTTCCACGTCAAGCATTCCTAATGGTATAAAAAGAGGAGTTGTGATGATATGATAAATGTCCATGCTCTATAAAGAATGATAAATGTCCATGCTGCTCAACTAAGTCTTGTACTAGGGAACCGTAGAATTAGCTTTAAGGTACCGAGTTCATTTGAACTCTATACTTTCAATATAGAGTATAAATTATAAAATAATGCGTAATAATTCATTAAAATTGCAATAAATGGTTGGTATGATGTGTGCAAGCTAAAAACCTTATAGGTTACTTGTAGAGTTTAAATTCTGGATTTGCTTTTGATTGTTGTCGGCTCATAACTGCATCCTGAACCCCATAACCTTATGAAGTGGGTAGTATTGGAGTTACAAGCTGAGGTGCGCTATTTGAGAGCTTACAAGCCTGTAACTTTCTCAACTGAAAGTGGACATTGTCTAAATTAACCTGTTGAATGATTCATTTGTAATGGCCAACCACACACAAGAGCCCTTATCAGCGGCAAAGCTAGCTTGGAGAAAGGGGTCCAACTAAATTCCTCTCGCTGAAAACTTATACTGTCTGAATAGGGTTAAAATTTGTCTTTTGAGTTATATATGAGCTGTTGAATACCCTTGTCTTGAGGCAAATTTCTAGTAAATTAGCAAAGGGGCTAAAAAATTGCATTAGGTCATAGGTTTAACTTCCATCTTTGACAGTTTTGAACCCCTAGTGTAAATCCTGGCTCCATCACTGGCCCTTTTATCACATGTGAGATAGTAGGAGAAAGCGGAACTGGTTGACATTGTATACTAAGGACTCAACTCAACTCAACTCAAAAAAGATTTTGTCCCTACCATTATGCATTCATATCTCCAAATCTAGACTTAATACGGCATACTGAACAAGCCCTTACTTGATTACCTTTATACTTTATGGAGGAAGAAGGATAATAGTAAACTGGAGCAGGAATATTGTTCTGCAAAATCTCTTCATTGGTATTGACATGGCTACCCGTAATTTGTCTGCCAAGTTGGTCTCACTCTGCCTGGACAAAGAGCGTGTTCATTGAATATTGTGATGTACTGAAGTGCTTCAGAATGAAACAATAAGTATCATATTATCATGTGGAATTTTAGTTGTACCAAAATTATGGTTCAAAGATCTTTCTATGAGCTAAGCACATGTTTCTTTCGATGTGTCAGTATTGGTTTTGCTTTACTTAATTTTTAGCAGAGCTGAGATAACTAACAAGTCATCTGCTTTACAGATTCTTGGGGTTGAAAGAACAGCAACTCAGCAGGAGATAAAGAAGGCATATTACAAGTTGGCACTGCAGCTGCATCCAGATAAGAATCCCGGAGATGAGGTAAGTAACAGTTTTATAAATTTTGAGTTCAGTTTTCTTCACTACTGCTATATCATTAGCCAACATGAAAGACAATTTATATTAATTTTCTTTCTGTAGGAAGCTAAAGAGAAATTTCAACAGCTGCAAAAGGTGATATCAGTTCTTGGTGATGAGGAGAAACGAGCACTTTATGATCAGACTGGCTGTGTTGATGATGCTGTGAGTTACACTAAATTAGACCTCTGGTTTTTGGAGATTGTTGTCACAGTTTTGGCACTTGGGCTATAGTTGGCATTGTTTGGAACTTTTGCTATTACTTTAGTTTTTACTGCACGTTATGATGTAAAGCAGTAGAAAGTTTGTTTTAAAGTTAGTAGACGACAGCTCCCACTGCAGTTTTATTGTACATGCAACTTCTCCAACTGAGAATTTTTAAATCCCTTCATAGTTGGGAGGAAAATAGAAAGTAAATAGGTTTAAATACTAATTAACATGATGAAGAATGATTTTCTCTGTAAGGGAAGTAATTCAACAATCCCCCCTTGCCTCATGTGAATAGAACATGGAATTGGACTTTTATCAATTATGCATATGTATGTGATTTCATTTTATCATCATAATTGACTATTTCTACACTGGTCGTCAACCTACCCCAACCCTCCTTTACCGTAAGAGAAGTAATTCAACAATTTGCCCTTGCCTCATGTGAACAGAACATGGAATTGGACTCTTATCAATTTTGCAGATGTTTGTGATTTCATTTTATCATGATACTTGAACTATTTCTATTCTGGTCGTCAACCTACCCCAACCCTCCTTTATTAGGACTTCTATTGAGCTCACATAGGTGGAGTCACTAATTTTATGGTGGTATTTGTTTGCATTTTATGTTTCGAAAACATAACGCCTCTATGTGCGTGCATATATGGTGTCTCTATGCATAATAAGTCTAAGTTTGTCTGTATCTTAGTTTCTTATGGTCATTCATCTATGTAGAGAGATTCGAAAACTCTACATAATCTCTAAAATAGTTTTTACCCTATGGTTTAGGCTGAATACTCCTTAGGGTAAATCAGGCGGATATCTCTTTAAGATGTTTGCACATAGCTAATTAGTAATTGACAGGACCTGGCTGGAGATGTCGTGGAGAACTTGAAGGAGTTTTTTCGAGCTATGCACCCAAAGGTAATAGTGACATGGATATGTAACAATTTTTGAGTTAGTATTAGATGTTCTCTAACATGGTTCTTGCATAAATGTTTGTTGCAGATCACTGAGGCCGACATCGAAGAGTTTGAAGCAAATTATAGAGGATCTGAGTCTGAGAAGAAAGACTTGATTGATTTGTTTGACAAGTATAAGGGTAAAATGAATAGGTATTGCTGAGAATCAAGTACACTCTTCTCATTTCCACTAACTTCATATTCTCTAAGCTACCATCTAATTGATTAACGTGCAGGCTCTTTAGTTCTATGATTTGCTCTGACCCCAAGTTAGATTCACACCGTTTCAAAGATATTCTTGACGAGGCAATTGCTGCAGGTATAGTTTAGCTTCAGTAAGATGAGCTTCTTTGAGAAATTGTGTGTTCATGACTTTGTTAATCACATTAAAACCATTTCTGAGCCCCGACTTAGTGGATATAGATTTAGATTTCAGGGATGTGTTTCATGTTACAATCTCTGACATTTCCTAGCATGGACTGGACGTTTTCTGTGTTATGATCATTTCACCTTTGCAAACTGCTTTGCTACCTGGTTGCTGCTTCTCAGTTACATAATTACAACTTTTAGCGTTGTTACATGGTGATGTTGGAACAGATTCCTCAAGGCCCACCTAAAACTTCTTTGCTGACAATGGACTTACAGCTTCAATTTTACACTTATAGGGGAGGTAAAATCAACCAAAGCATATGAAAAATGGTCGAAGGAAGTTTCTAAAACCAAACCACCTACAAGTCCGTTGAGACGCAGACAAAAGTAAGTCTAGCCTTATTCATTGGTAATCATGAAATTAGAAATATTCTAATTGGCGGACGCTTGAAATGTTATAGGTCAAAGAAAAAATCAGAGGACTTATATGCTATTATATCTCAGCGGCAAAATGAACGGAAAGGTAAGATGACTTCGATGTTCTCGTCTCTGATTAGCAAATATGGTGGCGATCCATCTGCTGCAGAGCCTAGCGAAGAGGAATTTGAAGCTGCTCGTGCAAAAATAGAGAGTCGAAAGAACTCCAAGCGAAAGAAAATGTAATATGTTGTCATCTACACCTTTTTGCTGCAAAAGTTGTCACTAGCTTAATGCTACTAGCTAGTAGTAGATCAAAAATCATTGCTATGCTTGCTGTTTTTGTACATTTGACAGTAAATGTGGAAGCTTTATTTGCTTAACGCCAGCATAGTGTCTTCAATTTCATCTTCTCTCAGGCATTAGGGGCCTGAAGTTTTACCCTGTCGAGTGGTTTGAGGATTTAATGATCAACGGGCATGTTTATGAAACTGCTGGAGTTGATTGGTTGATGTCTTGATAGTTTCTTCTCAATTAGCCAAGAAATAAATGAGAAAGTTTAAAATTTACCTGTATATACTAAATTTTGAAATAAATGTATCAGATATTATTAACCTTTTCCCACCCCCAAAATCGTACTAGTAGCAAAAAAATTACCCTCTCCAACCGAAACCTATTAAATCTCAGGAAATCTGGCTTGTTAGCAGACAACTCATTTAAGGACTATTTGGAAACAAACTTAAAATTGAGGGGCGTGATGAGATAATTGGAATCAATTTATTTTTAATCAAAGGTCTTGGATTCCAGACTTGATAATAAAATCTTTCAATGAAGAACATTTAATTCTCCTTAGTAGATTTATCTGGCATATATTAGAATGAAGAACATTTAATTCTCCTTAGTAGATTTATCTGGCATATATTAGAATTAATCTGGCCAATGGACTTCGACTATAGGGGTTGCTCTGATGGTAAGCAACCCCCACTTTCAACCAAGAGGTTGTGAGTTCGAGTCTCCCCAACAGCAAGGTGGAAAGTTCTTGGAGGGAAGGATTCCGTGTTTCTATTTGGAAACAGCCTCCCCAAACTCCATTAAGTGGGATTATACTGGGTTGTTGTTGTTGTTGTTGGACTTCGACTATAAAAAGAAACTCGAGGTTGATATGGGTAGATGGTAGTGCAAATTGGAAGGTGTAACATTGTTTCTATTTCATGTCTGGTACTGCATGTAATCCAAATGAGATTTTCTTGTTCTTCTGCTCCTGGACAATGGGGGGCCTACAAGATGTGCTTTGCATATATATCATATATGGCTTGCAATTGATTTGGTTGGTGCAGAGGAGAATTCAGAAGTTGCTTAATCAGCTCTTTGCCATTCACGGGTTTTATGTTCCGATTCCTATTGCCTTGTTTTTTCAATTGTACCTTGTGCTTGGTCAAATTTGTTTGTTGACAGACCACATAGTTTCTTTTGTTTTGTTGCATATATATATTTTTTTTAAAACTTTTTTCATTTTGTTTAGTATTTGCTCTCCCTTTTCTGATCTATAGTCACACGTTGCTATCCTAGCCTAAAATTTAGAACTTTATGTGTTGGTAATCGGATTTTTGAATTTTATTTTTAGGAATTTTTTCATTCCTATACATTATTTGAAATTTTATTACCATAAATATCCATGTTTAGTGAATTACCAGGCATAACCAAGTTTTATTTACAAAACATATACAATCCACCTTAAAAGGCTCCCAATTCATTATTAGCGCGTTCAATCAAGGGATTTAGTTACATCCTTTTCGTTTTTTCTCTTCTCTCCTCCCTCTTCTCTCCAAATTGAGCTTATATTTAGGGATTTAGTTACAGAAATTTATGAAAATTTTCATTGATGATGAACAAACTTAATAAAGATATGTAACACTTAAAGAGAAACGCCAAAAAAAGAAGAAGGAAATTCGTCAGTATGAACAACTTGAAATATTAATACACTAAAGGCAAGAGATTAATATGCTCCAACGAGGTTTCATGCTTCCGAGATGGGCAGCAAAAGCTAGGAACAAATCCGTCAGTAGAGACCATAGTTCTCAATCCTCTATCTACAAATACAAAAATCAAATTTTATACCAGCAGAAAAATACAACAATTAAAGTTGCAAAAGTTCCACGAGTAAAACTGTACCTTGATACAAGTCCTTACACTTGATTTCAATCTAGTCCTTACACTCTAAGCATAATTATATACAATATGTTATACAATATGTCTTTTATATATTTTGTATCTGATTTATACATAGTAAAAATAAATTTCATACAACTAATTGTATATTATATAACTTATTTATAACTTTCACACATTATTTCTACCCAGTTAAATACAACTACAATAACATACAACTTAAATAAAAAATTTATACAATATGTCTTTTGTATATTTTGTATCTGATTTATACATGCTAAAACAAAAATTTTATATAGCTAATACAACTTATCTACAACTTATCTACAATTTTCTTACATTATTTCTACTCAGTTATATATAACTACAATATCATACAACTTAAATTTAATTTTTATACAATATTGTTCAAATTTCCTACAATATATATATATATATATATATATATATATATATACACACACACATACAATTTTACTACAATTTTGTAAATATAATGTATATCATATCTTCTTCTTCTTCTTCTTCTTTTTCGAGTTTCAATATGAAATTCAGCTAAAATCAAGTCTAATCTTCACTAAAATACCCTCAAAATTGAGATATAAACTCGGGATAATTTCACATAAATACAACTCACACACCTGACTTGCAACATAATAGCCTAGATATCACATTGCAAATATATAGCCCAAAAATAATAGGCTAATTCCCGAAAAAATAGCTTATTTCACACAATCAACTACTGTTATTGCTCCCTCTTTATACAACCAGTTGTTTTCATTCTCTTGATTTCCTTTGATTATTAAACATTTGATTAAAAAAATGCAAATAAGCCACAACGCAACTCAAAAATCATATCCTGAATAATACATATTATGTGAAGGTAAGAAATTCAAACACCTTTATGTGCAATTGCTGAAGCAATCCAACAGGATAAAAGAAAAATAAAAAATTGATAAATGAATTGTAGAATTCCTCCAACGTATACAAATCTGTTTCATATAGCACATACACGAAAAATAAGAAGAGAAGGAAGTGTCAAACTTCTGTAGAGACCTCTTACACGCTAACAATGTATATACATCCTTATAAACTGAAAATATGTATTCATACAATATTATACACAAATATACACAATTATACAATACTGTATAACTTGTATAAACATGTATAATAGTGTATAAGATGTGTTTGTATATCCATATATACAATTATACACAATTATACAGTGTCGATACAACCTGCTACATAATTATGATTTTCCAGAACTTCAAACTTCAAACTTCAGAATCTTCCAAAATTACCAGAACTTTAAACTTCAAAATCCTCCAAAATTAGTGGTTGTTTGTTGGTGCAAATCAAGTTTGAGAGCTATTTATTTTCAGATCTGTGTGTATTTTCATGTTTTTTTCAACAATCTTCTTCGTTCTTCTGCTTGCCACCATGGACGACGGCGTCTTTCTTCGAGTCTTCTTTGAGCCATTAATGGCAGAACTGCATGGGGGGTAAAGGAGGGGGAATATCGGGGGCTAGGTTAAGAAAGGATGAGGGATCTATGTGGGAAGTGAGAGGCGGTGAGAGAGAGAAGGGAATGAAGAAAGAAGAAAATAATAAAAACCCTAAAAGTATGTCTTTAATAGTGGGCTAAAAGCTGAAAAGTTTCTTTCAAGTTATGTACAACAAGGACTATATAGGGTAAGAGATTCAAATGTGGGCCATTTTCGGTGGGGCTATTAGGCCAAGTGACATGGGCTGTAATTCTTTCTAAACCATATTCCCAATTGTTTGCAACAACACCCAATCCAAACAAATAATGATTTTTGAAAACCCAAATTCGAGTTCAAAGCTTCAAAGCTTTTTAATGGATTTCAATGGTAGAATTGCTGCTCTCTTTTCCTTTACTTTACATTACTAAAATTAGGAATAAAGAGATAGAGAGAGGCGTAGAGAGAATTCTCAGTTCTTTGCAACAACACACAATTCAAACAAATAATATTTTTTGAAAACCCAAATTCGAATTCAAAGTTTAAAAGTTTTTAAATGGTTGTCAATGATGGAATTGCTGCTATCTTGTGCAAGATATGCCAGTGAGGGGGTGGAATGTGGAGAGAGAAATGTGGGGGAGTGGAAGATACGTTAGAGTGATTTTAGAACACTAATTATTATCATTAATTTTTTTAAAATGTACATAAAAGGTAATTGGTATATAAAATGTAATTATAATAAAACTTGACTAGGGAAGGTAAAATAGTTCCATATAGTGTATAAGAATGTAAAAATCTCTTTTATACATATATTTAGAGCCCGTTTAGACATAAGAATTTTTTCACTTTTATTTTTTAAAAAAAGTTCACTTTTTTGTTTTTGAAATCAATGTTTGGCCATAAATTTTCAATTTTCACTTGAAGATGAATTTTGGAGTTTTTTGAAAATTTGTAAAACTCCAAAAAACTAATTTTTAAAATTTTAACTCAAAGCACGCACAAAACTTCAAAAACAACCTAAAATTATATTCATGTCCAAATATAACTCTAATTTTTAAATATCATTATAATTTGAAAATTTGTTTTTTTTTTTTTAATTTTATAATTCTTATGTCCAAACGCCCACTTAGTGAATATATATATATATATATATATATATATATATATATATATAAAGTTTGAACAAAATTTATTGGATTTGGCCTAACTCTTACTTCGATCTGTAATCCGCCCGTCTCTAAAAAATTCAAGTGACTTCTTTTAACTTCCTTCAATGTCTTAATGTTCATCGGGTCTCTGTTTGGCCAATAAAGGCAATATCTTTTTCCTGAATAAATAGTTACTATTCCAGCATAAAATGGATATATCATTCATTGAGTAATTTCTACCTTACCCCATTGAAGTAAACTTCTAGAAGAGATTCATATCTTTTAGAAATTTCTTTTAGATATGCTGAGTTTCTTTTTAATATGGAAAGATGTTAAAAAGAGGGTGAATGAAAAATGGAGGAAAAATGAAATTTTTGTGTAAAATTTTAAGTTTCTCTCTCCTTTTAATGAGACTTTGTCCCTCGTTGGTAGATGATAAGAATTTTGGTGGGTTTATATACAAATGCACTTCTTGTAGCTCTTAAAGAGTTAGTAGGAAGACAAGCCTCGCGCCGTCGTCGTCGCTCGGCTAGGCTTCGGCTTAATTTTTTGGATCAAATTTATTTGTTAATAGTAAATATTGACGTAATATTATCCGTGTTAGTAACAAATGTTTTCCAATGCTTACTTCATTACCATGAGTGCTTCCTCCATTAATTCCACTAAATGAGAGGAATTGCACTATAAATAGACGGTGACCAAATTGTTGAAAGACACACAAAAAACGGACAGAAACAGAGAAATAATTCCTCTTCTGTTATCGCTCAACATTGGCTATACTTTGCATTCCTTCCTCTCAGAATTTTCATTCGACTTATGAGATCTCCTCCCTTATTCTGCATTGTTTTAACTACAAACAAAGCATCCGTAAGTGTAATTTGCTGCCGAACTTTGTGTTCGCTGAAATACTGGGGTTTGAAGTACCGCTACACCAGTGTGTAATTCGTTCTATCCTAGGAGGAAATAATCCATAACCTTGGGTACTAGGAGGGGATTAAATTCCTTAAGGAAGCACTATGAATTCAGTGGCTCGAATTAATTTCTGTTTCATTTATATTTACGTTTATACACTAACGTTTTATTTTTCAGAATTATTATTTACAAATACAGGATAATAACCGAGGAACCAACAAGCTTAAGGAATTTAATAATATTTTATTTCTGTATTTGTGTTATCCTTATTATTCTGGAAACTAAAATCTTTGTGGTTTTGTGTACTCCCGTTTTGGAGAGTAAAGCCTTTGTGGCGTTTTGTTGGAGATTATAATCTATGTGTTTTTTTAACTCCAGTTTTAAACATTTGTTTGTGTCATTTTTCCAGGAAAAATGGCAAATAAAAGCGGAAACCAAGATGTTCCGATGGTGACTGTCAACGCATCGACAAACCAAGTTCCGACGGTGACTGCCAACGCATCGACAAGCCAAACATCGGCGTTGGCACCGGCAGAAAAACCCGAAAAATTTTTCAGGATTGATTTCAAGCGCTGGCAGCAGAAGATGTCCTTCTACTTGACTACGTTATGTCTACAGAAGTTCATCAAGGAAGATGTTCCTGATCTGTCCGATGAAACTCCAGAGAATGAAAGCTTTCTCGTGATTGAGGCATGGAAGCACTCTGACTTTCTGTGCAAGAATTATATTCTTAGCGGACTGGATGATAATCTGTATAATGTATACAGTGGCGTGGAGATGTCAAAAGAATTGTGGAATGCGCTTGAAAAGAAATACAAAATTGAAGATGCCGGGATGAAGAAATTCGTCGCCGCAAAATTTTTGAACTACAAAATGGTAGATAGCAAATCCGTTATTACCCAAGTCCAGGAATTGCAAGTGATTATTCACGATCTACTTGCTGAAGGTATATTTCAAATAAACACTGATGTTGAAAGTAAAAATTTTAGTATTTTTACTAACGGAATTTTCATTGAAGGTCTTGTCATCAATGAAGCATTCCAAGTAGCAACGATAATTGAGAAGTTGCCTCCATTGTGGAAAGACTTCAAAAATTATTTGAAATACAAAAGAAAGGATATGTCCCTTGAAGATCTCATTGTTCGATTGAGAATCGAAGAGGACAATAAAGCTGCTGAAAGGAGACGCCGTGGAAATTCAATAATAATGGGAGCAAATATTGTTGAAGATAACAAAAAGAGGAAGAAGAATTCTGGTCCGAAATACA
This sequence comes from Nicotiana glauca, assembly GCA_026770625.1. Lineage (NCBI taxonomy): Eukaryota > Viridiplantae > Streptophyta > Magnoliopsida > Solanales > Solanaceae > Nicotiana > Nicotiana glauca. The sequence goes on from MU695460.1 coordinate 35,089, forward strand.
ACCCAAGCAAGAAGCGGTTAAGTGGAAACTGCTACAACCGTGGGAAAACTGGACACAAATCTATAGAGTGTCGTGCTCGGAAGAAAGACAAGAAAATGGGTCAAGCAAACATGGTAGAAAAACATGATGATATTGATGACGTGTGTGCCATGATTTCTGAATGCAACTTGGTGTGCCATGTCTGTGCTGTAAGGGAAGCATTTTCTATATATGCTCCTGTTGGACCCGAAGAGACATTTTCTATAGGAAATGCTGCAACGGCCAAGATTGAAGGATGTGGGAAGATATTTCTGAAAATGACTTTCTTGCAAAGTGGTAACTTTAAATAACGTCCTTCATGTTTACGAGATTAGGAAAAATTTAGTCTCTACGGGACTTCTTGTTAAGCACAGTTTTAAGTGTGTTTTTGTGTCCGACAATATTGTAATAAGTAAGAATGATATGTTTGTAGGAAAAGGTTACCTTAACGAGGGCCTTTTCAAGCTGAATGTAATGATTATTGAAAATAATAATAAAATTTCAGCTTCTTCTTACTTACTTGAGTCAAATAATTTATGGCATAAACGTTTGGGTCATATCAATTATAAAACCTTGCGAAAAATGATTAACTTCGAAGTATTGCCTAAGTTTAAATGCGAAAAATTAAAATGTCAAATATGTGTGGAATCTAAGTATGTTAAACATCCTTATAAGTCGGTTGAAAGGAATTCAAATCCTTTAGAATTAACTCACACAGATATTTATGACATGAAGTCAATACCATCTCGTGGTGGAAAGAAGTATTTCATCACTTTTATTGACGACAGTACTCGATATTGCTATGTTTACTTACTTAATAGTAAATATGAAGTAATAGATGCATTCAAGCAACAAAAAAATGAAGTTGAAACTCAACTTAACAAGAAAATCAAAATGATAAGAAGTGATAGGGGTGGTGAATATGAATCTCCTTTTGAACAAATATGTTTAGAATATGGAATTATTCATCAAACAACGGCCCCTTACACGCCCCAATCCAATGGGATTGCAGAAACAAAGAATCGTTCATTAAAGGAGATGATGAACGCATTATTGATAAGTTCTGGATTGCCATAGAACTTGTGGAGGGAAGCCATTCTTACGGCTAACCGGATACTAAATCGAGTACCCCATAGCAAAACACACTCCATTCCATATGAAAAATGGAAAGGAAGAAAGCCCAAATTAAATTATTTGAAAGTGTGTGGGTGTTTGGCAAAAGTGCAAGTTCCTAAACCCAAAAGGGTAAAAATAGGACCGAAAACCGTTGATTGTGTTTTCATAGGATATGCGACCAATAGTAAAGTATATCGATTTCTGGTTCATAAATCAAAAAATCCCAACATTCATAATAATATGGTTATAGAATCAGATAATGTTGAGTTCTTTGAAAATATATATCCGTATAAAAAGGAATGCGAGTCGATTGGTGAAGGATCTAAACGACCTCGGGAAGTAACAAAAGAAAGTACATTTAATCAGGAGGATCCAATACGTAGTAACGTCAAAGAACGTCTACTTCATTTGGACCAGATTTTGTGACTTTCTTATTGGAGAATGAGCCTCAAACATTTAAAGAAGCTATGTCTTCTTCGGAATCATTGTTCTGGAAAGAGGCAGTCAATAGTGAAATACAATCCATATTGAACAACCATACATGGAAATTGGTTGATCTTTCTCTTGGAAATAAACCTTTGGGTTCTAAATGGGTTTTAAGAGAAAAATGAAAGATGATGGCACTATTGATAAATTCAAGGCAAGACTTGTAGTCAAAGGGTATAGACAACGAGAAGGTCTTGACTACTTTGATACATACTCTCCAGTTACAAGAATTACGTCTATACGGATGTTAGTAGCATTAGGACTACTACAAAAAAAGGCTTTAGTGGCAATTAAAAATACCTTTAGCGGCAATAATAACCGCCGCTACAAGCTTTACCGGCCATCAGTCTTTAGCCGGCAATGCAGGGGTCGACCAAGCCTTTAGCGGTCGTTCTAACAAAAGTTGGTAAAAGGGTATGGTTTATGGCCGCTAAAAACCATTAGTTTTAACGGTAATTATTTGCGGCAATTATTTTGGCTACTGAATCTAATACATAATGGCTAAATATGTCTTTTAGCATTCATTCTTATAACCGGTAAATTTGATTAAAATACCACCAAAAGTTAGTAGTTTTACCAACAATTATTTGTGGCAATTAAAATGGCTATAATATCCATTGTGAAAATGTCTTAATTTATCCATTTAGTGATCATTTTTATCGCCAGAATCAATTAAATTGCCGCTAAAAGTCACAAGATTTAACGACAATTATTTAGTGTTCATTAATAATGACTACTACGTTCGTCCAGAAAATATTACTAGTAAATCCAACAAAATTATTAGTAAAGAGATCCTCTTGGTGGAAAAGATATTTGACACTAAAAATATATTACTAAACTCATAAAATAACTTACAAACAAAAGAAATAAGTAAACCAAAATATTAATGTCACAACTTAAAAGAAAAACTTATATTGTTCATACTAATATAACCAATCCTATCGATAATGACTTCAAATAATTTTCGTAACTCTTCATCATATTAAAATCTTTCACATGCGAAATATTCGAATATCAGAATGTATTACCTAAAATAATAAAATAAATGTGTCAAAATATGAAATTTAATGTATAAAAACATCGCAAGAAGTGTGAATAATCTGATATTACAAGCAAGAAGCATTCAGTAACAAGAAATCTTATTCATTCGTATAGTCTCACAATTATATTATCTTAATCCTAGACAAACGACTGAGACTATAAAAGGACGTGGAGGCAGAACAACTAAGAAGTCATCGAGACAATCAAAGGAAGAATTGATAACAAAATTCAATGTTACAAATATTACTTTCTTTTAGTTGTAGAAACCTTTTATTGAGTCTTTATATTTTTATTCTCAAGATCCATGTTGTTGCCTCAACCACCATCGAGTAGACCTTTTCTCAACAGACCCCTCTATCAGCTATGGGGAAATGTTTTGAGTGGTATAATTTTTCCGATCAGCCTAGGGTTAAATTTTCTACCATGAAGCTAACTACTCTTGCAAAAGAGGTGGTGAAGTTCACAAGAGTTCTAATGTATTTTAAAATCATCCAAGCATAATTAATCAATAATGTGAATGAACTAAGGTTTCCTTTAATTTATTCAACTATAGTTATCAATGATTAACCTTAGCACATTCGTACAAATAAACAGAAGTGACAAGTATCCAACACTAAGACAGACTCATAATCTTGTAGAATTAAACAAGTGAATATTACGGGTTAAGAAGAATAATCACAAAATGTGGCACATAGAACGAAGGAATATCTAAAAATAATTTGGAGATATACTCAACTAATAATTGTCTCATAAATTATGTATCTAAGGAGCAGAAGTAATAAAAGTATCAAATTAACTCGACAAACTGATGATCGTGGGAGAGTCTGAATAATATAGATTTCAATAGATTGTTGTATCTATATAAGACTATTTGAGATTTTTTCCTCGGGTTTCATAAGCAAAGGATCTAGAATTTGCTGATGAATTATCCACACTAAAGTTCGCAGCTAAGGTTGAAAATATGCCCCTTTATACTGAGTCATAAACCATATCAAAATGGAGAGTAGTATAATGCACAAAACTCTATACTATTAAACTGTATTTAAGAAAATACTCACATATTATGTTTTCTTATTTTGCTAGACACGATGTCAAAGCATGGATTAAGTTTTACAGTAGTAAAATAATGCATAACTTGACCTTTAATGAATATAAGCTTTACTCTCATTTGATACGAAATAAAAAATAGTATAAACTACTGTCTACAAAAATAACTCCCATTTAGAAAGTAGTTGGAATATTAGAACCATCCAACAGAGAAAGCAGCAACTAGATTTGGAAAAAAGGAGAAGCAAATAATTAACCTTAACAAAATCTAAAGGAAGAAAAGTTAATGAAAGTCCATTTTCGACTCAAAGGAAACAATAACGCGAAATAAATTTACACTCCACCTTAAGGTAGATTTTGATTAGAAGTTCTTACAGTTTATATATATATACACATTTGGATTTCGGTGAATTAATTGTATATATTTAATTGTAAAATTAACTTAATTGCACGTCATCACAACTTTAATTGTTAAACTTAATGAATGACACTTGATACATCTTTTACGATCTAAACTACTGCACACAAAGACAAATACCTTATCTCTTTATGTTTGAATTGGAAAATATACATATATTACTCATTAAGTGTCGGGATTCAACATTATAGAGCATGAAAAATAATCAAATAAAAGTAAAGTCAAACTAGATATTCACAATTTTCATTGTTTTGAAGGATAGACAGAGTTATTTTATGAATTTTGACCTAAAAAAGTAATAGACATTAAAAAGGGCAGTTCAGCGCACTAAGGTCCTACTATATGCGGGGGTCCGGAGAAGGGCCAGACCATAAAAGCCTATTGTACGCAGACTTATTTTGCATTTCTACAAGAGGTTATTTTTACGGTAGCAACTTTACCAGTTACTCTAAGGCTCTTTAAAAAGTAATAGGACTATTGGATGAACTAGCACCAGATTTAGTTTATTTCAATTTCATTTCTCTTTTTCACTGTTTGAGATAGCACAAAGATGAAACTGAAACACCATCAAGTGGATGTGATACTACAAATTTTTAGCTTGCAAGTTTGAGACTCTCTACTTAGACGCAAATAATAATCGGTACCATAAAATTTCAAAGGTCAACTTCCTTTTCAATGACTATATAATTGAAAAAGAAACACAAATCATGAAGAAGCTAATCAAAATGGTCTCCTAGTAAAATAGACCATCGAAAGTCCATATTTGAGCATATAATCTAAGGCACAACTAATAAATTCTAGAAGTAAGCCGATAATAAAATAAATTACAGAAGTTAATTGCCTCTACAATTAGCTCTATATAATGAAAAGCACCAGGATCAATTATATATAAAATTCAAGTTGTGATAGGCCATAACATTTGAATATTTTAACACACTTCAGTTTTTTCATTTCATGACTAGAAGGGCCATTAATAGTTTAGACATTAAAACAATTCAATAATTAAAAGACTACAATAATTATTTTCAACAAAAATAATTATTGCTACTTATTTATGTTTTTCTTACTTCCTATTGATTGGACAAGAGGGGTTGCTCTGATGGTAAGCAACCCCCACTTCCAACCGAGAGGTTGTGAGTTCGAGTCTCCCCAAGAGCAAGGTGGGAAGTTCTTGGAGGGAAGGATGTCGGGGGTCTATTTGGAAACAGCCTCTCTACCCTAGGGTAGGGGTAAGGTCTGCATACACACTACCCTCCCCAGACCCCACTAAGTGGGATTATACTGGGTTGTTGTTGTTGTTGTTACTTCCTATTGATTATTTACAGAAAAAATAAAAATTTAGCTATTAATGTAGAGTTTAATTTCTATACACTGATATTATAAATTTCCTTTTAAAGTTATCAAACCATATAAAATTTAATTAAAATTCATTGTCTCTAATAAGTAAAACAAATAACTTAAATAAAGTAAGTAATTATTAAGAGAAAAGAAGAGCCCTTATTTTAGTCCCTTCCGCGAAAGAAAAAATTGAAAGGATTTAAAAGACAAGAAGAAGGTGAATTTGGCAGAGAAGATAGGAAAACTACCCTATCTCCGTAAGGTCATCTAACTTTGTTTTAACACTCTTATCAAAACTTAATTTTCTCTTCCTCACCAAAGATTTCATTCTCCAACCCTCCCTCCCAACCAAAAAGTTCCATCTCCATCATTCTAATTTCCACACTAAGATTTATAATCAAGCATTTATCAGTTAGATCCTATATCATGCTGAACAACAAAAATTATTAAGCCTTACAAATAATGATTCAGAAACGAAGAGGCAATTTACAAGTAAAATGGAACTAGTAATCTAATTACTTAGTCAAGGATAATTGTAGTCAAAGTGGACTAATTAATAATATGATGTCTATCTAGTTAAAACGAAGGACACGAATAATTTGTTCAATAAACATTTCACAAAACAAGAAAAAAATAAAAAAATTCTTCCCGACAAGTTTAAAATACAACCAAAAGGAAAAGAGATAGACAGAGAGAACAAAGAGATTACTTGGTGATTGTTAGAGAGATGACCTGGGGCCAACGACTATGAGAGAGATGAGTCAAGAAACCTAGTGCTTCTGTATCTTACTATGGTAAAGAGAACCCTTATGCAAATTGACCGTAATTGTATTTGTGTGATAGAGGGAGGGAATATTTTACATTTTGAAAAATATTGGAGAGAGGATAAATTTTGTAAAAATTCGCATTTAAATTTTGATTACTCACTTTAATTATACACTACACTGAATTTAAATTTTAAGTAGTAACTTTCACCATCAATTAGATTGAATTTCCACTACAAGAATATCCTTTCTTGGCAAAATTTCAAATGCCGATAATATTGTATATAGAGGAGTATATTAGCGGCAATTAGCATATGGCCACTAAATAATTGCCACTAAAGCCCCTTTTTGTAGTAGTGTAGCTGCAGTGTATGGTCATGCAATTCATCAAATGGATGTTAAGACAACCTTCTTAAATGGAGATTTGGAGGAAGAAATCTACATGGAACAACCTGAAGGGTTTATGGTTCCAGGTAAAGAAAAGAAGGTATGTAGACTTGTTAAGTCCCTCTACGGACTAAAACAAGCACCTAAACTATGGCATGCGAAATTTGACCAAATAATGTTGACATATGGTTTTAAGATAAATGAATGTGATAAATTGTCACGACCCTAGTTCACCGATCGTGAACATGTCGTGATGACACCTAGTCCCCACAACCAGGTAAGCCAAATATTGCGGAAAATATAATATTGCGGAAAAACAGAGGAAAACCAAATTAAATAATTAAAAGTAACTGTACTGGATGCCACTCGGCATGTACAACTCAATAACATAAGTCTACTAAAATTTTCAAAGACCCGAAAACTCACGGGCAACACAGGCTATAGAAATGTACAGTATGGCTCCAAAACTCCAGAATATTATAACAACCGAAAGAGAAAAAACTAGATACTAAAGTCAGAGTAAGAGGGAGACTTCTCGGTCTGCGGATGCAGCAGAACTACCTCGAAGTCTCCGTGGTCCTCCTGCCTCACTGATAGTGCGCCTGAGTAGAGGTACCTGGATGATTTGCACATGAAAAACATGCGCAATAAGGGCATGAGTACACTACAGCGGTACTTAGTAAGTGCCAAGCCTAACCTCGGTTGGGTAGTGACGAGGAAATGTCAGGTCCCTAATGAGGCAAAAATATAACAATAGTAATAATTAACAGTATGGAAATCTGACAAAAATAATAAACGCAGCAATATAATAAGGCAATTAAACGAAACAATAATAACTACAAGGATGGAGTAGAAACACAGAGTAAACACAATTCAATATCAAGATACCAATGAGGGTCTCCCAGGATACCATCTTGTAGCCCTTTCCTCAACTGTCCAGTGGTTCTCCCGGGATACCGTCCCGTAGTCCAACTCTCGTACCAATACCAAAGGATCTCCCGGGATACCGTCTCGTAGTCCAATCATCAATATGCAGGGGGATCTCCAGGGATACCGTCCCGTAATCCTAAAAATAAAAGTGTAGGGGGATCTCCCGGGAATCGAACCCGTAGTCCCAAAGTAAACAAATAGGGGGGGGGGG
>MU695460.1:43487-60219 GCA_026770625.1 Nicotiana glauca
AAGGGCATGAGTACACCACAACGGTACTCAGTAAGTGCCAAGCCTAACCTCGGTTGGATAGTGACGAGGAAAGGTCAGGGCCCTACTGAGGCAAAAATATAACAATAGTAATAATTAATAGTGTGTAAATCCGACAAAAATAATAAATGCAGCAATGTAATAAGGCAATTCAGCGAAGCAATAATAACTACAAGGATGGAGCAGAAACACAAAGTAAACACAGTTCAATCTCAAGATACCAATGAGGATCTCCCAGGATACCTTCCTGTAGCCCTTTCCTCAACTGTCCAGTGGATCTCCCGGGATACCGTCCCATAGTCCAACTCTCGTACCAATACCAAAGGATCTCTTGGGATACCGTCCCGTAGTCCAACCATCAATGTGCAGGGGGATCTCCTGGGATACCGTCCCGTAGTCCCAAAAATAAAAGTGCAGGGGGATCTCCCGAGAATCCAACCCGTAGTCCCAAAGTAAAAAACAAGGTGGGAAGCTACCAGAATCCCACATCCGTAGTCCCAATGTAAATGCGCAATCACAGCCAGAAACAAACCAAGGAATAAAGTATGAAAGACAGAGCAACAGATAGAACTAGCCTAGCATGCTTCACGTAGTACAGTCAAAACAACTTGAGCAATTAGGCAGTTAAGTCAACTAAATATGCTTTCCTAATCTAGCACAAGTATGATTTTCAAGTAGGATAAAGCAAGTAAGAAAGAAAGCTAAATATCAACAGCTTAAGTGAAATCGGATTTTTCATCAATCGGCTCAAGTACACGCTCGTTACTTCAAGTACAAGACACTCAAATATCAAGAAACAAATCCTAAAGGGAAAGGTCCCCCACACAAGGTAGACAAGCCACTTACCTCGAACCGGCTCAATATCACTAGAAACCGCGCCTTTGCCACGATTATCCGACTCCAAATGGATCAAATCTATTCAATTCAATTACACATCATAAATAATATTGCAAACAACTGATTCCACGATTAAAATTAAAGTTAGGGCGCGAAAATAGGTAAAATGACCAAAATTCCCCTCCCGCCAACGTCTCAGAATCGAATAATTTTTACATTTTCAGAACCCTCGTACTCTCACGAGTCTAACCATATAAAAATCTCCAAAATCGGAGGTCAAATGCCCCTCAAAACCTAATAGTTTGGTCTATGAAGTTTTGCCCCAAATTATCAAGTTTTGATCCTAAATTCGAATTCCAATGATGTATTTAACTGTATAATGATGAACTATAATGAAAAGGGATCAAAGAAACGTTACCCAATGATTTTCTCTTCAAAACCCACTCGAAATCGCCTTCTCCCGTGCTCTAAATCGATTTTCAAACTTATGAAATTAAACCCTCGAAATTGATACTTCTGAACAGTCATTTCCGCTTCTGCGGACAAGAGACCGCTTCTGTGGTCCCGCTTAAGCGGAAAGCCAACCACTTCTGCGATTTTCACTTAAGGAAACAGGTCCCGCTTCTGCGAACAGATCACCGATCCTGCGAAAAGGTGACCGCTTTTGCGGTCTCTGTGGGGAAGGCCAAACCTCACTTTTGCGGTGAGGAAGCCGTTTCTGCGGTTCCCAACCGTAGAAGCGAAAATACCAGAAGGGTAAAAAATACCAGCTGCAGCAAACTTAGAAATTTTCCCCGTTAATCACCCGAAATCATCCCGAGGCCTTCGGGACCTCAACCAAAAGCACCAATACCACCTAATACCTTATTCAAACTTGAACCAATCCTTAAAACACCTAAAGCAACACCGAAAATCCGATTAAATCAAAGATTCAAGCCTAAGAACTTCAAATTCCAACAAAACACACTTTCGATCAAAAACCTAACCGAACCTCGCCTGAATGACCTGAAATTTTGCACGCACATCACAAATGACATGACGGAGCTACTGCAACTTCCGGAATTCAAATACAACCCTCAGATCAAAAACTCACTATCGAACCGGAAACTTCAAAATTTCAAACTTCGGCATCTCAAGCCTAAATGAGCTACGAGGCTCCAAAATACATTCCGAACGCGCTCCCAACCCCAAAATCACATAATGGAGCTAACACAACCATCATAATTCCATTCCGAGGTCGTCTTCACACTGTTCCGAATACATGCCATTTTCAACTCTTAAGCTCTCATTTAGTGACTAAGTTTCCCAAAACACTCCGAATCCTAACACCGAACGTCCCAGCAAACCAAAATAGCAGAAATGAACTTAGGGGAAGCAATTAATGGGGAATCGGGGCATAAATTCCAAAAACGACCGGCTGGGTCATTACATCCTCCTATAATTAAACATTCGTTCGTCCTCGAACGAGCATAGAGAACATACCTGAAGTAGTAAAAAGATGAGGGTACTGACTGCGCATATCCTTCTCGGTCTCCTAAGTCGCCTTCTCGGGCGGCTGACCCTGCCACTGCACCTTCACTGAAGCTATGTTCTTTGACCTCAACTTTCTGGTCTGCCTACCCAAAATAGCCACTGGCTCCTCAACATAGGATAGATCCTTGTCCAACTGGACTGAACTAAAATCCAACACGTACGATGGATCACCGTGATATCTCCGGAGCATCGAAACATGAAATACCGGATGAACTCCGGCTAGGCTGGGAGGTAAGGCAAGCTTATAATCAACATCCCCAACTCGCCTCAAAATCTCAAAAGGGCCAATAAACCTCGGACTCAGCTTCCCTTTCTTTCCAAACCTCATGACACCCTTCATAGGCGAGACCCGAAGCAGAACCCGCTCACCCACCATATATGCAACATCATGAACCTTCTTGTCCGCGTAACACTTCTGTCTGGACTGGGCTGCATGGAGTCTATCCTGATTCACCTTAACCTTCTCCATTGCATCCTGGGCCATCTGTGTTCCCAATAGCCTGGCCTCACCCAGCTCAAACCAACCCACCGAAGATCTACACCTCCTACCATATAGAGCCTCATACGGCGCCATCTGAATGCTGGACTGATAACTGTTGTTATAAGCAAACTTCGCCAGTGGCAGGAAATGATCCCATGACCCTCCAAACTCAATCATGCACGCACGGAGCATATCCTCCAGAATCTGAATAGTGCGCTCGGACTGTCCGTCCATCTGGGGGTAAAATGTCGTGCTCAACTCCACCCGAGTGCCTAACTCCTGCTGCACGGCTCTCCAGAACTGTGATGTAAACTGAGTACCTCTGTCTAAGATGATGGAAACTAGGATACCATGCAAACAGACGATCTCCCTGATATAAATCTCCGCCAACCGCTCCGACGAATAAGTGGTACACATAGGAATGAAATGAGCGGACTTGGTCAGCCGATCCACAATGACCCAAATAGAAACGAACTTCCTCACGGTCCGTGGGAGTCCAGATACAAAGACCATGGTGATACACTCCCATTTCCACTATGGGATCTTAATCTGCTGAAGCAACCCACCCGGACGCTGGTGCTCATACTTCACCTGCTGGCAGTTGAGGCATCTAGACACGTAATCAACTATATCCTTCTTTATCCGCCTCTACCAGTAGTGCTGCCTCAAGTCTTGATACATCTTTGCGGCACCAGGATGGATGGAATACCGTGAACTATAGGCCTCTGCTAGAATCAACTCTCGAAGACCATCAATATTGGGTACACAAATCCGGCCCTGCATCCTCAATACCCCATTATCCCCGATGGTCACATCTCTGTCATCCCTACGCTGGACCCTGTCCTGAAGGACAAGCAAATGAGGATCATCATACTGCCGCTCCCTGATACAATCAAATAGGGAAGATCGAGAAACCACACAGGCTAGAACCCGACTGGGCTCCGAAAGGTCCAATCTCACGAACTGGCTAGCTAAAGCCTGAACATCCATCGCCATAGGTCTCTCGGAGGCTGGTAAATATGCCAAACTCCCCAAAATCTCCGCCCGGCGACTCAAGGCATCGGCTACCATATTGGCCTTGCCCGGGTGATAAAAAATAGTAATATCATAATCCTTTAACAACTCTAAACATCTCCCCTGACGCATATTCAGGTCCTTCTGCTTAAGCAAGTGCTGCAAACTTCGATGGTCAGTATAGATCTCACAAGGCACCCCGTGCAAATAATGACGCCAGATCTTCAAGGCATGAACAATGGCAGCTAACTCAAGATCGTGGACAAGGTAGTTCTTTTCATGTACCTTCAACTATCTGGACACGTAGGCAATCACCCTACCGTCCTGCATCAACACCGCTCCAAGTCCAACTCGTGAGGCATCACAATAAACTGTATAAGACCCCGAACCGGTAGGTAGCATCAAGATTGGGACTGAAGTCAAAGCTGTCTTGAGCTTTTGGAAGCTCGCCTCACACTTCTCTATCCGCTGAAATGGGGCACCCTTTTGGGTCAATCTAGTCATAGAGGCCGCAATCGATGAAAACCCCTCCACAAAGTGACGGTAATAACCCGCCAAGGAAACTGCGAATCTCTGTAGCTGAGGAGGGCATGGGCCAACTCTGCATGGCCTCCACCTTCCTCGGATCCACTCGAATGCCCTCACTCGATACCACGTGGCCTAGGAATGCCACAGAATTCAGCCAAAACTCACATTTTGAGAACTTTGCATATAATTTCTTCTCTCTCAGGGTCTGAAGCACTGTCCTCAGGCGCTGCTCAATATACCAGAATATCATCAATAAAAACGATAACGAATGAGTCAAGATATGGCCTGAATACACAGTGCATCAAATGCATAAAAGCTGCCGGGCATTAGTCAGCCCAAAGGACATAACAAGGAACTCGTAATGACCATACCGAGTCCTGAAGGCAGTCTTTATGATATCTGGCTCCCGAATCTTCAACTGATGGTAACCTGAGCGCAAATCAATCTTGGAAAACACATGTGCGCCTTGAAACTGGTCAAACAAATCATCAATACGAGGTAAAGGATAACGATTCTTCACTGTAACTTTGTTCAATTGGCGATAATCAATGCACATATGCATATAACCATCCTTCTTCTTAACAAACAAGACAGAAGCACCCCACGGTAAAACACTAGGCTGAATAAAACCCTTACCTAGCAATTCCTGCAATTGATCTTTCAACTCCTTCAACTCAGGAGGAGCCATGCGATATGGAGGAATGGAAATGGGCTGAGTGCCTGGCAACAGATCAATGCTAAAATCGATATCTCTATCGGGCGGCATGCCCGAGAGATCAGCTGGAAACACATCGGGGAAATCCCGTACCACTGGGACTGAATCAATAGAAGGGGTATCAACACTGACATCTCTCACATAAGCTAAATATACGGCACACCCCTTCTCAACCATACGTTGAGCTTTAAGGAAAGAGATAACTCTACTGGGAGTATGATCTAAAGTACCACTCCACTCAATATATGGAACACCTGGCATAGCCAACATCACAGTCTTGGCATGATAATCAAGAATAGCATGATGGGGCGACAACCAGTCCACGCCCAGAATAATATCAAAATCGACCATATCGAGCAATAATAGATCTGCCCTGGTCTCAAAAGCACGAATAGTAACCAGACATGATCGATAAATGCGATCCATAATAAGAGAATCTCCCACAGGAGTAGAAACATAAACGGGAGAACTCAAAGAATCCCGAGGCACACCCAAATGCGAAGCAAAATAAGAAGACACATACGAATAAGTAGAGCTTGGATCGAATAGAACCGATGCCTCTCTATGACAAACCAGTATAATACCTTTAATGATGGAATCGGAGGCACAAGCCTCAGTGCAAGCAAGAATACAATAATATCTGGCCCGAACCCTCTCGCGAGGGTGACCTCTATCTCCTCAGCCTCCGCCCTTGGCTGGCTGGGCAGGCGAGGCAGCAACTGGAGCTGTAATCATAGCTTGAGAACTCTGAGGACCCCGGTGCAGCTGAGCAGTCTGTGAAGATGCACCCCTACCAAGTCTGGGGCAGGCTCTAACCATGTGATATGTATCGCCACACTCGAAACAAGCTTTGGGAGAACGTGGTGGCTGTGACTGGATGGGGCTGGGCCTGCTGGACTGACCTCTGGAAGCACCCCGCGCAGGAGGCGCACTAAAAACTGGAGGTGCATAATAAGGCTCCTGAGGTGCAGGCAGAGCTGGAGTACTGCCGGCTGCTGGCAAAGCTGAGTGTATAGGGCGACCAGAATAACCCCTACCATAATGACCTGCTGATGGGGTACGGGCACCAGAGTAGTGACCCGACTCTCGAGACCTCTTGGTCTCCCTCTCTCCTCGCTCCTTGGCAAGCATACCCTCAATCCTCCTAGCAATGCTCACTACCTGCTGGTAAGGAATATCCATTTCCAACTCTCGAGTCATACTGGACCGGATGGGCGGAATAAGACCCTCGATAAACCTCCGATCTCTCTCCCGAACTGTGGTAACCAAAGTCGGTGCATGTCTAGCCAACCTAGTATAACAGATGGCATACTCTGAAACTGTCATGGCACCCTGGCGCAAGTGCTCAAACTCCGCGCGCCATGAATCCCTGAGGCTCTGGGGAACAAACTCTCTCATAAACATGTCTGAGAACTGGGTCCAAGTCAGTGAGGCAGACTCAACTGGACTGTCCAACTCATAAGTACGCCACCAATCATAGGCGGCTCCCCGAAGCTAAAAGGCGGTGAAAGAGATCTCGCTAGACTCCACTATGCCTATGGTGCGAAGGATACGATGACACTCCTCCAAAAACCCCAAGGCGTCATCTGATGCTAGATCACTAAACACTGGGGGATCATACTTCTTGAACCTCTTTAGTCTACACTGCTCGTCCTCGGAAATAGCTGACCCATCCCCGGGCTGTGCTGGTACTGTAGGCGGTACAGGAATAACCTCTGGGACCTGCTCCATCTGCACTCTCTGCTCAAGAGTGTGGGTTGCGGGAGTCTGGGCCCCTTCCCCGGCCTGGGATGTGGCTGCAATGAAGGGAAGCAACCCCCTTGAGCCAAGGTAGTGTACATGCTCATGAACTGAGCCAGAGTCTCCTGGAGCGCTAGAGTAGTAGTAGGTGTGGTGGGTGTGCCAGGTGCCTGGGCTCCGGCCAAATATGCTGGTGGTACCTCGGCGGCGGCTCACGCAGGCGATGTGGCTGCACCGCGTGCGCGTCCTCGACCTCTACCCCAGCCCCGCTCTCTGACGGCGGCAGTAGGGGACGCGGGTGCCTGGTCCTCTCGTGTAGCACGTGTCCTCACCATCTGTGAGAGAATAGAAGACAAAAGTTTTGAATTGATGTCAAAATATTGCACGACACGCAATTCAAAAGAAATGAAGATCTTTCCTAAACAGTTACATAGCCTCTCGTAGATAAATACAGACGTCTTCGTACCGATCAACGAGACTCTAATAAACCAGCATATGTTCCGTGACTCCTATAAACCTAGAGCTCTGATACCAACTTGTCACGACCCTAGTTCACCGATCGTGAACATGTCGTGATGGCACCGAGTCCCCACGACCAGGTAAGACAAATATTGCGAAAGATATAATATTTGCCGAAAAATAGAGAAAACCAAATTAAATAACTAAAAGCAACTGTACTGGATGCCACTCAAAATGTACAACTCAATAACACAAGTCTACTAAAATTCCCAAAGACCCGGAAACTCACGGGCAACACAAGTTATAGAAATGTACAGTATGGCTCCAAAACACCAGAATATTCTAACAACCGAAAGAGACAAAACTAGATACTAAAGATAGAGTAAGAGGGAGACTCGTCGGTCTGCGGACGCAGAAGAACTACCTCGAAGTCTCCGTGGTCCTCCTGCCTCACTGATAGTGCGCCTGAGTAGAGATACCTGGATGACTTGCACATGAAAAACATATGCAGGAAGGGCATGAGTACACTACAACGGTACTCAGTAAGTGCCAAGCCTAACCTCGGTTGGGTAGTGACGAGGAAAGGTCAGGTCCCTACTGAGGCAAAAATATAACAATAGTAATAATTAACAGTGTGGAAATCTGACAAATATAAAAAACGCAGCAATATAATAAGGCAATTCAACGAAACAATAATAACTACAAGGATGTAGTAGAAACACAGAGTAAACACAATTCAATATCAAGATACCAATGAGGGTCTTCCAGGATACCATCCTGTAGCCCTTTCCTCAACTGTCCAGTGGATCTCCTGGGATACCCTCCCGTAGTCCAACTCTCGTACCAATACCAAAGGATCTCCTGGGATACCGTCCCGTAGTCCAATCATCAATGTGCAGGGGGATCTCCATGGATACCGTCCCTTAGTCCCAAAAATAAAAGTGCAGGGGGATCTCCCGGGAATCGAACAAGTAGTCCCAAAGTAAACAAACAGGGGGGGGGGGGAGCTACCGGAATCCCACATCCGTAGTCCCAATGTAAATGCGCAATCACAGCCAGAAACAAACCAAGGAATAAAGTATGAAAGACAAAGCAACAGATAGAACTAGCCTAGCATGCTTCACGTAGTACAGTCAAAACAACTTGAGCAATTAGGCAATTAAGTCAGCTAAATATGCTTTCCTAATATAGCACAAGTATGATTTTCAAGTAGGATAAAGCAAGTAAGAAAGAAAGCTAAATATCAACAACTTAAGTGAAATTAGACTTTTCATCAATTGGCTCAAGTACACGCTCGTCACCTCAAGTACAAGGCACTCAAATATCAAGAAACAAATCCTAAAGGGAAAGGTCCCCCACACAAGGTAGACAAGCCACTTACCTCGAACCGGCTCAATATCACTAGAAACCGCACCTTTTCCACGATTATCCGACTCCAAATGTCCCAAATCTATTCAATTCAATTACACATCGTAAATAATATTGCAAACAACTGATTCCACGATTAAAATTAATGTTAGGGCGCAAAAATAGGTAAAATGACCAAAATTCCCCTCCCGCCAACGTCTCAGAATCGAATAATTTTCACATTTTCAGAACCCTCGTATTCTCACGAGTCTAACCATATAAAAATCTCCAAAATCGGAGGTCAAATGCCCTTCAAAACCTAATAGTTTGGTCTATGAAGTTTTGCCCCAAATTACCAAGTTTTGATCCTAAATTCAAATTTCAATGATGTATTTAACTATATAAGGATGAAATATAATGAAAAGGGATCAAAGAAACGTTACCCAATGATTTTCTCTTCAAAACCCACTCGAAATCGCCTTCTCCCGTGCTCTCAATCGATTTTCAAACTTATGAAATTAAACCCTCGAAATTGATACTTCTGAACAGTCATTTCTGCTTCTGCGGACAAGGGACCGCTTCTGCGGTCCCGCGTAAGCGGAAAGCCAACTGCTTCTGTGGTTTTCACTTAAGTGAACAGGTCCCGCTTCTGCGAACAGATCACCGCTCCTGTGGTTCCATTCCTGGGGAAAGGTGACCGCTTTTGCGGTCTCTGAGGGGAAGGCTAAACCTCGCTTTTGCGGTGAGGAAGCCACTTCTGCGGTGAAAATTTCTAAGTTTGTTGTAGCTGAAATTTTTGCTTCTGCGATTCCCAACCGCAGAAGCAAAAATTCCAGCTACAACAAACTTAGAAATTTTCCCCGTTAACCACCCGAAATCATCCCGAGGCCCCCGGGAACCTCAACCAAAATCACCAATACACCCTAATACCTTATTCGAACTTGCACCAATCCGTAAAACACCTAAAACAACACCGAAAATCCGATTAAATCAAAGATTCAAGCCTAACAACTTCAAATTCCAACAAAACACACTTTCGATAAAAAACCTAAACAAACCTCGCCCGAATGACCTGAAATTTTGTACGCACATCCCAAATGACATTACAGAGCTATTGCAACTTCCAGAATTCAAATCCGACCCTCGGATCAAAAACTCACTATCGAACCGGAAACTTCAAAATTTCAAACTTCGGCATTTCAAGCCTAAATGAGCTACGAGCCTCTAAAATACATTCCGAATACGCTCCCAACCCCGAAATCACCTAACGGAGCTAACAGAACCATCAGATTTCCATTCTGAGGTCATCTTTACACTGTTCCGAATGCGAGCCATTTTCAACTCTTTAGCTCTCATTTAGGGACTAAGTGTCCCAAAATACTCCGAATCCTAACACCGAACGTCCTGGCAAACCAAAATAGCAGAAATGAACTTAGGGGAAGCAGTTAATGGGGAATCGGGGCATAAATTTCAAAAAATGACCGCCCGGGTCGTTACATAAATGTGTGTACATTAAAAATATTCCAAATCACGTAGTCATTGTTTGCCTATATGTGGATGATATGCTGATAATGAGTAATGACATTGCTAACATAAATACAACTAAGCGTATGCTAACTAGCAAGTTTGTTATGAAGGACTTGGGAGTTGCAGATTTAATTCTGGGGATTAAGATCCAAAAGACTCCTCAAGGTCTGGCATTGTCACAATTTCATTATATTAAGACAGTACTTGAAAAATTCAAGCACTTGGGCTTTAAAGTTCCAAAGACTCCAATTGACGTGAATCTTGCATTAGCAAAGAATAAAGGCCAAAGCATATCACAATTGGACTATGCTCGCGTGTTGGGATGCTTAATATACATCATGAATTGTACACGACCAGATATAGCTTGTGTTATAAGTAAACTGAGTCGATACACGAGCAATCCAGGTCAATCTCATTGGATGGCAATGAAACGAGTTTTGGGATATTTAGAACATACCCAAAACTTTGATTTGCACTACAGTAAATATCCTGCGGTGATTGAAGGATATTGTGATGCAAATTGGATCACCAGTTCAACTGATTCGAAGTCCACAAGTGGATATCTATTCACTATTGGTGGAGGATAGGTATCTTGGAAGTCGTCCAAACAAACTTGTATTGCCCGCTCTACAATGGAGGCTGAGTTCATAGCCTTAGATAAAGCCGGTGAAGAAGCTGAATGGCTCCGGAATTTCTTGGAAGACATTCCATTTTGGCCCAAACCGTTGGCACCAATATGCATACATTGCGATAGCCAAACGGCAATTGGAAGGGCTGGGAGTGTTATGTATAACGGTAAATCCCATCATATACGATGAAGACATAAAACCGTTAGGCAATTAATCTCTAGAGAAATTATCACGATTGACTATGTAAAGTCAAGTGATAATGTGTCGGATCTACTTACAAAAGGCCTAACTAGAGAGGTAATTGAGAAATCATCGAGGGGAATGAGACTATGGCTGAGAACAAGTCATTGTGGTGGTAACTCTACCTAGAAGACTGGAGATCTCAAAATCTAGGTTCAAGGAGATAAAACAAAGTCATTAATGACGGTTCAACATTGTCAACAAAATTTTTGGTCCATTCTCGTGACGAGACAATGTTCAGTAGCAAGGATAAAACAATAAGGCTTTTTAATGATTTCTAAATTTGATATGGAGTATATCAAATAGTGTAACTACAGGATGACACGTTTAGGAATCACCTATGTAAGTGTGAAGTGTTTGCCACTTCAAGGAGAATTCTGCAAGGCCAATTCTCTATGCACTTATGAAACCAGGCGGTGTTCATGGCTGAAACGAACACAACAATGAGAACCAAAGACGGTTAAGGATTGATTGTGTGGCTTATGGTTGTCTAGGTATACACTAAAGTTCTACGGTTCAAAGATATTAAATCTACCGATCGACCGAGTATATCCGACATAAGTTCACTACGAAAAGTTCAAAGGGAAACCTACTTATCCAGATGTAATTAATCCTTGCTTGTGAATCACATAAGTTTATCATGAATACTTCCGTGATATAGCCATTCCCCATTCATGTGGGGGATTGTTGAGTTTCTTTTTAATATGAAAAGATGTTAAAAAGAGGGTGAATGGGAAATGGAGGGGAAATGAAATTTTTGAGTAAAATTTTAAGTTTCCCTCTCCTTTTAATGAGACTTTATCCCTCATTGGTAGATGATAAGAATTTTGGTGGATTTATATACAAATGCACTTCATGTAGCTCTTAAAGAGTTAGGAGGAAGGCAAGCCTCGCGCCGTCGCTCGCTCGCTCGGCTCGCTCGCTCGACTTCGGATTTGGATTTGGATTTGGTCAAATGATCGATTGATTGATTAATTTTTTGGACCAAATGTATTTGTTAACAGTAAATATTAACGTAATATTATCCATGTTAGTAACAGAAGTTTTCCAATCCGTGTATTGTATTGCAATAGCAGCCGCATGAGTGCTTCCTCCATTGATTAAAAGGTGCTTCATCCACCACAAGTGCTTCCTCCATTACCATGAGTGCTTCCTCCATTGATTAAAAGGTGCTCCATCCACCATAAGTGCTTCCTCCATTACCATGAGCGCTTCCTCCATTAATTCCACTAAATGAGAGGAATTGCACTATAAATAGATGGTGAGCAAATTGTTGAAAGACACACAAAAAATGGACAGAAACAGAGAAACAATTCCTCTTCTGTTATCACTCAACATTGGCTATACTTTGCATTCCTTCCTCTCAGAATTTCCATTCGACTTCTGAGATCTCCTCCCTTATTCTGAATTATTTTTAACTACAAACAAAGCATCCGTAAGTGTGATTTGCTGCCGAACTTTGTGTTCGCTGAAACACTGGGGTTTGAAGTATCGCTACACCAGTGTGTAATTCTTTCTATCCTGGGAGGAAATAATCCATAACCTTGAGTACTAGGAGGGGATTAAATTCCTTAAGGAAATACTGTGAATTCAGTGGGATCGAATTAATTTCTGTTTCATTTATATTTACGTTTATATGCTAACGTTTTATTTTTCAAAATTATTATTTACAAATACAGGATAATAACCGAGGAACCAACAAGATACATACCTAAAAGGGAGTCCGCGACGGAGCTAGATGGTTGGTTACGAGTTCATGTGGTCTCAGTAGCTTTTGCTCAAATTTGTATGTATATTTATTTGATAATTTATAAATTCAGTTATTATTGTAACTTTTCTTGTTTTATTTTCTCTTGCCCTTTTTTTTTTTTTGTTGCTCTAGTGTCATTTTTCTGATCTCTAAAAGGATTATACTAGTGACTTCTTTAAGTTCCATCAGTCTTTCAAAGATTAATTGGGTCTCCTTCTTGTAAAAAGAAAAATATCGGATCTATATATTTTTTGGAATAATGATCATTGTTCCAACGGTAAAGTAAACATGTCACTCATTGAGTAAATCTAATTACCCCATTGAGGTAAATTCTTGATTATCCACTTTTATTCTCCACGTAAAAACAGAAGCATAATGTATCGTTCATAAGTATGTGCAAAAAAAACAAACTTCAATGATTTATAATCAAGGAAAGGAAAAAATTAAGTGGGCGTTTGGATATAAGAATTGTAAAATTCCCAAAAAAGTGAGGAAAAAAAATTAAAGTAAAAATAGTATTTAAAAATTAGAATTGTGTTTGGACATAAATACAATTTTGGATTGTTTTTAAATTTTTATGAGTGATCTGAAGTGAATTTTGAAAAATAGATTTTTAGAGTTTTTACATTTTTAAAAAATTTCGAAATTTATCTTCAAGTGAAAAATTAAAATTTTTATGGCCAAACACTAATTTCGGAAAAAAGTAAATTTTTTTTAGGAAAAAGTGAATTTTTTTATTGACAACGGGCCCTAACTCTCTTCAATTTGTTTTACATATTAGTTTTCCACACCATAATTTGATTCGATTTCTACTTTCTTAGATATCATTGCCTCTCAATGGTGGTGTTCAAATCGAACCGTAAAATCATATCAAATCAATTGAAAAATCAATTACGTTTGATTTGATTTGGTTAGTATTGAGTAAAAAATCCTGAACCAAACCAATATATCAATATATAGTTTTTTATATATTTCTAGGATTTTATATAGAATTTTTTAAAGATAAATCTATAAACATTTGTGACCGTCTCATGGGATGTAATATATATTTAATAGATTTATGAAGTGCATTCTTTATTTACTTTAAATAATAATTTGTATTAACACTTTCTTATTAAGTGTTATTGAAATGCATCAATTCATTTGTACTTCCATATTCATATGCCAAGATCTATTAAACTCTTATATCTTTTTTGAATCTGAAATAGAATTTTATTGGTAATTTTAAAAGTAAATAGAATACATCGTTATTTAGGTTTCATATTGATTTTTGTATTTAATTATTAAATTCAGTTAACCTTGAAAGTGTATATCAATAAAAAAGTATTATTAGACGATTAAAAAAATAACTATTACTCCATGTGTTACTACCAAAATTCTCTCAAAAGAATATTTTAACACATCATATGTTTGCAAGTTTTTTTAAAATTTTCTAACCATATATTCACTTATCAAAATTTATCTATAACTTTAATAAAGTAAGATTAAAATAATATTCATGCAAAACCTAAAAAACTAAGATTAAAATAATATTCAAACCCAAAAAATTAAGATTGAAATAATATTCATGTAAAACTCGAAAAATTCAAAAAAACGAACCAATCCAAATCAATATAAATTAATTTGGTTTGATTTTAATAAAAACTGAACTAACCAGACTCATGTACCCGCTATCTCTTACCAACAAAATTTAGATATTGATATTTGAATATTTGGGAAATACAACAAAAGGAGCGGACCTAGTTGCTGTTTCAAGATTCCACCACTATGGGGATTTAAGTCCTACTAATATTTATTTAGGATAACCCAAAAAAGGGCTTATAATCATTGATTCATTTCTGATGAATATTCCAAAAACAAAAAAGTTAATTTAATAATATTTTTTTCCCCCAACTTTTGATTTGATCTTCTTTTTTTCTTGGAATATATATATATAAAACTTAAATAACTTATTTTAAATTCTATCTTTCTTTCAAGATTCCTTTTGGTCTCTGTCCTTATCCATAAAAGTTTTTATATCAATAAATATTCGGAATAAATAGTCATAATTCTTTAAAGTGATCCATAATAAGTGAAAGTTGCATTTCATTGAGCAAATTCTTGATTACCCCTTTTATAATTTAGTAGTCAAATTAGTGAAAGTAATTCGCAAATTCTTGATCAGCCCTTTATAAATTTAGGATTCAAATTGCTCGCACATGTAAGTTTTATATTTTCTTTCATTAGGTAATTTTTCCTAAAAGAATTCGGCGAACTTTTATAGAAACTTATTAATTTATATAACGTAGTTTGATGTTTGTGATTGAATAATTAAAGTAATCGGCGTGACTCAATTTTACTTATGAAAGTAACAAATCAATTAACAAGTCGTTTCGCTGAATATATAAATCAAATCAAACAAAATATACAGTTTTATTGTTTTGGGTTTTTATTAGTTTTATCAGATTTCTCGATCTTTTTCATTTTTTTTTCTCTTTGCATTTTATTTCCAGTAAGTACTATATCAAAGTAAAGAACCCATCCATTTAATGAGTGACTTTTTCCGTTGTGCAATTTTTGTTTTTTTTTTTGTTTTTGAAAACCTCCAGACATGAAGTTGCTAAGGTAGTGTTTAGTGTTTAGTGCTTACCAACAAAAATTGAGATAATTGATAGAAATTAGGAGTCACAAAGTAATAAAACAAAAATGTGATGGACCTAATTGTTGTTTCAAGATTCCATCTCTATGTAAATTTCGGACATGGTACTCCAAATTTTAGGATAAACTGAGGCTTTCAATTATGAGAAATTTTCATAAAATACTATCTTTTAGTGGTAATTAGCTATCTATAGATACCATTTCCTATATTACGGATTGTAGATACGTTTTTTATTGTTATAAGGTGTATTGAATACAGTAGCAAAAATAGGCGTGAATCTTGGAAGTCCAGCTAATCAGTTGTTGTATTCGAGTGTATTCGACTGTATTCATGGAGTAAAACATGAGATTAAAGCTGGACAGATTATTGTATTCGACTGTATTTCATGGCGTGAAATAGGGGATTACACTATTTTTAAAACGGAAAGTGAATCAATTAACATAATAGACTCCTAATATAACTCAACAAACTCAATTATAACACACAAATTTTATATTTTCAGTTATAAAAAAGATTTTCAACCGAAAAATACCCAAAAAATATAGCAATCTTCAGAGAAATTATATAATACATCTGAATACATAAATTATATTAAATAAAAAACATATGAATACATTCATGGCATATAGCGAGACAGTGAATATAATGAAATACATAGAATACAGCGGGATACATTGAAATACAATGAAAAAAAAAAGACAGTGAATACAATGAAATACAGCGAGATTTATTGAATTACAATGATAAAAAAAAGACAATGAATACAATAAAATATATGAAAATACAGCGTGATACGTTGAAAATACATTAAAAAATATTAACAGAAAATCAAGTTGCTTGATCACGCTCCACTGAGTCTCACAAAAGACTACGCGGGCGTTGCAAATATAACTTGAGTATTATTGCTCAGAGTCGAACCACAGAGAATTAACCTATCAATTACTACTGTCGAATTTACTAAATTCACAAAACCTGTTTTCCCAAACTTTCTGATTCACAATGGTTGATTTTCTAACAACTAAAGACTAAAAGCAATTAAGAACTGAAAATTAACTAACTTGATGTGTAAACAATAGAAAGAAAGTCTAAGGCAATGGCTTCTCCCGTTGGTAATTTCCTTGGTTGTATATGTCTTATAACTACGATTTAATTGTCTCTAACAATCATGAACTCTCAATCTATCATAATTCTCTCTCAAGTAATTATGATAATCTACTAGACGCACTCTCTCAAGCTACGCTAGCTAATTCCACAATACGGTTCACTTAGATTGCAC
>MU695471.1:17147-43636 GCA_026770625.1 Nicotiana glauca
ACTAAACCTGCTCATGACTCGTGAGACCTAGTAACCTAGGCTCTGATACCAACTTGTCACGACCCAATTCCCAAACCCAGTCGTGATGGCGCCTCTCGTGAAGACAAGGCCAGCCAGACCATTTCAAAACACCACTTAAAGCAGCTAATCAGTTATATAACAGTTCAAATATGAATTAATGATACTGATCAATGTAAATACAACCCAATACAGCCCGACCGGGGTGTCACAAGTCACGAGCATCTAGGAGAGTCTTTATTACAATCTCAAAGTCCACAATACATAGAGTAAAATTTGGAAATCATGAAGAAGAAGAGACTCGGTGCCGCGAACGCTGGCGGTCACCTTGCTTAGCTACGATAGCAATACCTTCAATCCGCTACTAACCCACTACCGAGTGAACAGTACCTGCAACTGCACGCAAGGTGCAGGGAGTAAAGTGAGTACTTCCAACTCAGTGGTAATAAGAGCGAATAATATCTGAGCGATAAGAAAACACGTATGAGCACTCCAAAATGCTATAACAGACAGTACAACCCTTTTAGAAAAGTAGTAAAATCGTACCACCGAGAAAATCCTTTAGAAAATCTCAAGCTCAGTTAAAATCTCTTTTGAAAACATGCCTTTTTAACAGTTGCGAAAAATAATTTCAACAATAGGAAATAATCAGAAATCTGCCCCTCGGGATCAATATCAACCTCTCAGTGCAGTATCAGCCCCGCGGGCTCACTCCCAACTCACAAAGTACAACATCAGCCTCTCGGGCTCAGCAGTCCTTAACATGTAACACCAGGGTATCTGGTCAACAAGGCAAGTAATAGCATGTATGCCAATGATATGTGAGTGCTAAAAATCATGCCACGTAGTGCAATCAGGAATAAATGCATGAATGCAATGCAATGCACATTACCGCTGCGGCGCGCAGCCCGATGCATTTGGGTACCCTGCGCTCACTGGGGGTGTGTACAGACTCTGGAGGGGCTCCTACAGCCCAAGCGCTATAATACTACGGCATGCAGTCTGATCCACATAATATATCACTGCGGCGTGCAGTCCGATCCATATAATATACTACTGCGACGTGCAGTCCGATCCGTGCATGTATATGTATATACTGCTGCGGCGTGCAGCCCGATCCATATCTCAATCCAGAAATGCACACATAACACTGCTGCGATGCGCAGCCCGATCCATGCTCAGTACAGCAATGCACATAAGCCCCTTGGGCAATAGTAAAATAGCAGTTCTCAGCTCAAAACGTCAAAAAATATCATTTAAGTTTTCAAATCTTAGAAAGATGGCTGAGTTTGCAAAACAGTATTTAGAACCTTGGACTGAGATCAAATAATATGCAACGTGATGCAAAAACAGTGATAACAATCCCTGAAGGATTCAAATAATCGGCACGAAGCCAAAACATGACAATCAGCCCAAATCATGATAGCATCAAGTAGTTTTCAGTCAATCACGCAGTAAAATCAACAACCGGGACGGACCAAGTCACAATCCCCAACGATGCTCTACCCCACGCTCATACCTGGCGTGCAAGTCACCACAATACAGCACTATGATGTGCTAATCCAGGGTTTCAAACCTTCAAGATATCATTCACAAGTATTACTCACCTCGAACAGGTGTAATCTCTAGCTCGCGACACCTTTGCCCCTCAATTCGGCCTCCACACGCGTCGAATCTAACCAAAATCAGAGAGAATGCGTTAGAATATGCTAAGGGAACAATGCCCAATCGAAAACAATCGAAAAATATCAAAAATCTCGAAACTAGCAAAACCCGAGCCCCGGGCCCACTTCTTGAAAATTTACGAAATTTACATTACCGGACTCCTTGTCTCGCCACGAGCTACCCATATCAAATTCATCAAAATCGGAGTCCATTTGACCCCTCAAATTCCAAGTTGAAATATTAAAACTCAAGCCCTAGCTTAACCCTCTTTACAATGGATTTCCACCAATTTCCATGTAAATTCTACCATAAACTTAAATAATTAGGCCAAGGAACTTACCTCCATTCGATTCTCAGTCAAAACCCTCGAACTTTCTCGCCCAAAGCTCTCCAAGATGCTCAACAATGGGGGAAAATAACCCCCAAGTCTCGGATGAAATGCCATTTTAAAACCCTTCTGCCCAGGCTGATTTTCGCTTCTGCGGTCCCGCTTCCGCTTATGCGGGACCGCTTCTGCGGCAAAATTTCCGCTTTTGCAGTCTTCATTAACCTCCCAAAAATCCGCTTCTGCGGTTGGGAGACCGCACCTGAGGCTCCCGCTTCTGCGCAAAAGGACCGCTTCTGCGGAAGTTGCCAAGCCCCATCTAGGACTGCTTCTGCGACCCCATAGACGCATCTGCGGAATCGCTTATACGGTCCCTTTTCCGCAGATGCGGAAACAACAGAACCAGCAAATCCAAACCTGAAGCCAAACTCAAAATTCTCCGTTTAACCACTCGAAGTCACCCCGAGGCCCCCGGGACCTCAATCAAAAGCACAAACATGATCTATTTTCTTATTCAAACTTGCTCGAATCATCAAAACGCCATCGTTAACATCGAAATCCTCAATTTTCATCAAATCACAGCCTAAGTTTCTTAAAAACTTCCGAATTGCACATTCGATCATAAACCCGACCTAAACACCTCCGAATGACCTGAACTTTGCACCCATATCCAAAATCACCTAACGGAGCCACTGCAACTCTCGGAATTCCATTCCGACCCTCGGATCAAAATCTCACCTATCAACCGGAATCCGCCAAAATTCAAACTTCGCCAATTCAAGCCTAATTCTACACCGAGCCTCCAAATTCAATTACGATCGCACTCCTAAGTCATAAATCATCCCCCAAAGCTAACCAAATCGCCGGAATTCACATCCAAGCCCTCTAACTATATAGCCAACTTCCGGTTGTCCTTTCCAAAACAAGCTTCCTTCAAAGAGACTATGTGTCTCATTTCCAACTAAAACCAATTCAATTCTATCCGATCAACTCAATTACTGATATTGAAACATAGAACAACATGATATGGGGGAAACGGGACGGTAACTCACGTGACAACGGGCCCGATCGTCACAGAACAAAAATCGAAAAACCTACTGAAATTTTGACTTACATTGAAACCAAGAGTAAAAATGCAGAAGTTGTATTTGAGAAGAAAGGTGTTTTGATTTAAAAGGCGTGGGTGTTTTATGGATTATGGGCTAGTAGATGTAATAAGTTTGGGCCAGAGGGACATTTCGGGTCCAAGGGAAAAAACTTGGGCTATTAAAATTTTGAAGGGCTATACAGGGTAGCTTATCCCCCATAAGGATAATCTACGTGGTCCACCCATTAAAAATACCACTTAACTCCATATACTTTTAAAATATTTATTTTACATTCTATACCTATTTTATAAAATTTTATTTACTTCTTAAATCTTTAATATCATTATATGCCATTAAACATATCCCATCTTTTAAGGGATTAGATTATCTCCCTCGGATTCTTTTAGAATATCTTCGATCAACATTTAATTGGGATAAAATACCATATCTTTCTCAATATTCTATTAAGCATCGTATACCCCAAGGGGGGGGGGAAGGCCGTATACTCTAAGCGTGTCTAACGGGTGGGCCGGGCCGGGCCGGGCCCGAATTTTTTTGACCCGTACGGGTCCGGTTCCGGGCCGGTTACGGGTTAGATTTTAACGGGTTTAACGGGTTCGGGTTAATCCGGGTAAAAATTGAACCATAAGGGTTACGGGTTGAGGGGGCCGGGCCGGGCCGGGTTTAGTGTATTTTTAATTTTTTTTTTTTGAAATTTTATATAACTATTGTAAGTTATATTAATACTTTGTATTATTTTAAAGAATACAAGGAAGTTGAGAAAAAACTACACTTATAAATTGCAAGTACTACATTTATTTCAAAATTAAAGTTTGCATTTAAAAAGTAAATTAAAAAAAAATAGTAAAACTAATTTTTCATCCATAATAAATTAATAATACTTCAAAATTTCAAATTAATCTAACAAACTAAAACATTAAGCATAAATACGTCTAATAATTTTAAAAGTGTCTTAAAATCTTAAAATAACACATATATAGCGTATTTTAAAAATAATACTTTACCATCATATTCTATGATTTGAGCATTTATATTTTTATACCCTAAATATATACACTATATGTTAAATTCCAACAATTTTAAATTATGTTAATTAGTATACAATAATTGGTATATTCATGGTATATTTATAGTATATTCATGGTACATTTATGTTATATTCACATTCCGGACCGGTCCGGGCCGGGCCGGTTAACCGGTTGAATGACACTATTCATATAACGGGTTTTACCGGGCCGGGTAACCCGTTTCAAAAATTAAACCGTTCAAACCCAGCCCAGCCCCCCTACCCAGCCCAGCCCAGCCCCCCCTTACCGGTCCGGGCCGGTTCCGGGTTCTACCGGTCTGGGCCGGTCCGGAACCGGTCTGACCCAGCCCGTTTAACACCTTTAGTATACTCACATAATATCTTCTTTCAAGGTTTTCCTCTCAAGCACCGTATTCCTTCTTACTGAGTTTTTTACTAATCACACAATCTCTTCTTTCAAAAATTTTCTCTCAAGCAAATAACAATCAAAAAGTGGAGGAAAGGATGAGGAGAAAATTGGCTTTCCACAGCACTAAAGAAAATACTCGGAAAAGGCGATAAAGTTTCTTTTCCCATTGAA
Organism: Nicotiana glauca; assembly: GCA_026770625.1. Lineage (NCBI taxonomy): Eukaryota > Viridiplantae > Streptophyta > Magnoliopsida > Solanales > Solanaceae > Nicotiana > Nicotiana glauca. The sequence goes on from MU695471.1 coordinate 21,872, forward strand.
ATTCAATCGGGAGAATAGCAATTATTGGAAGAAACTCCACATGCAATCTATGAATCGACTTCCAAAAGGGATGATACTGTTAGACTAAAAAAATACGATCTCAAAATTCTAAAGTTCAAGCATCCAAAAAGGATGATGGCATTAATTTTAGTAGGAAAAAACATGACATGGTAAAAACTAGGATTCCGGGTTCGAAAAAACGAAAGGTTGATGACAACAATTGCAGAAAGAAGTTTTCAGATGGGATTTTAGCAACATGGATCAAATTCACCTATCCCTGCAAATATTATTATATTAAATCTTAGTATTTTCATAAGTTTTAATTGGATCAATATTCTAATTTAGAACATAGGATCCAGACCAAAAAGTAAAATATTAGAATACAATATTCAAAATAATAAATCATAATATTGTAATAAAATAGTATAATATTAAAACCAAGCATACCACAATCGTCTAAATTAGAATACAATATTCAAAATACAGTATTCAAATCAACACACTTTAATAGCACAACACATCAATACTATATTCTATTTTATACTTGAATATTGGTATATTGCTAGAAATAATTTGGAATACTACTATTCCTTAATAGTATATTTTAGTAATGTTGATGTATTGTTATATTTTAATTGGGCACTTTAATAGAATATTCTAGTATTGACATATAAATTGAATATTGCTAATTAAGTTTTGAATAGTACTATTTTGAATATTTTTGAGTTGTAAATCAAAAATTAAGCTGAATGTATGAGTGAGATAATAATAATAACATATAAATTGAATATCATTGTATAACTATTGAATATTATCATAGATATAGTGAATACTCTAAGTTTTCAATTAAATATTATCAATATAAGAAATGAATATGCGTCTTTATTTTAGGAATATTATTGTAAATGTATTTAAATATAAACTAAATGTTATCTATATTGTAAATTGAATATTTCTATTTATCGTGGGATTTATATTTAATTTTCTTACTTTGAAGAGTATTTATTGTGCAAGGTAATGTGTTTTCCACGAATATGATAAACTTGAATAATTGGCTTGATAGGAGAGAGGTAAATAGAAATATTTAATTCACTATCATGAGTTATGGCTACATTTAAGGGATATCCCTATGTAATCGTGACAGTTAGGTTATGTGAAGTAATTATTTTACGGATTTTCAACTTTAGAATATATGGTGTAAAAAGGTCCTCTAGGTAGGTATATGGTGTAACTTCCCCTTATCCTAATAATTTCGCAAGAAGATATCTCAATAATAAAGCAAGGATCCAAGTTAACCCCAATTTTGACAACGGTAACAGAAAATTCATGAGGGGACTTACAGGGTTTTATATCTGGTTTTGTGAACTGCGAATAACTAATTTCCCCAAATGAATTTTCGAAATGTAGTAACTCTCAAATTCCAAAAAAATAAATTATAATCAATTAAAGATCATACTGGTCGAAAGACTAGACAATTTTTGTAACATTTCAGTACTATAACAAAAGTAATAAACAATATTATAAGTTGCAAAAAGGAGCCGCTGTTTACGTTCTACCTTCTGGCTTTACATCTCATCGATGTTGGTTCTGAATAAATAGTCTTCACCCTCTAATTCATCATGGTATAGAGATATTGATGGGATACTTGTTTTTTCCCCGCACTCCTCGCTCTCTGATGATCTTTGTCCCTGCATTAATTCAATTCTCATGTTCAGCATTCTATCTTGGTGCATCAAACCATTATAAAATCCGCATTTTCTCTAGAGTTTTACAGGTCATGTTGTGCTCGTGAAGATATATTCTGAGGAAAAATGAATAGAACACAGGCCAACGGCATGTAGGATGAAGACAAATTTTCTGGATTCGCGAGTTACCTTTTTCAAGATGTAGAGAAAATAGTGGAATGTTTCGCCAAAAGTATTCCACTCAACAGACCAGGTGAACTCAGGATGATTAAAGAACCGGCGCCTGAAGTGCGGCTGGCCAATAAAAGCAAAATGAAACAATTTAGAAGCATTTAGCAATAGAATTAGGACGAACCATTTGAGAAGAGTGATAAAAAAGAGACAAGGTGTTGGTTGCTGCTCTTACTATTTACAACTTAAAAAATGAAAAAGATAAACCAAAAGCTGCTCTTATTACCTGGCCGAATGTGATAGATATAAATATTCCCTCAGGTTTTAGAACTCTGTGAATTTCGTGAAGCATCTTCATCACCTGCTCCACTGTTGCAGGGTGTGGATTCCAGGGATCACCACTGTCCACGAACAACACATCCTTCAAAGTTCAACCATATACATTTTTGATAATGAAGTTCAACAACGTACATATGAATAGCTGATCGTCTGAAAAGGAAAAATGATTGGCAGCCAATGCTGCACTAGGTAGTACATGCAAAGTAAAAACTTCTAATAGTACCATTGTTCCTTTCTCTATAACCACATCAAAACATCGGTCTTCAAAAGGCAGGTCCAACATATCAGCTTCCAGCACTTTTATTTCTGTTGACATTGATAACATAAAACATCAACAATGGAGCATCTCAACTCCCTTAATTAGTCAGAACATGTTCCTAATACTGACACATTTCTATTGTTATGTGTTAGCATTCTTTCACCCAATACAATCAAAACCTTTTAATTGGAATTACCAAATGCAAATAGTCTTGTTTAAGTATAGGTGTTGCCAAGACTGCCCTTAAAGTCAGGCACGGAATGATAAAAAGGACAATTATTCTGGTAAAACTCAAATCTCGATCATCAAATCTAAATGGCAGAAAGAATGTTGGCTAAGCAACCACTGAAATTCCATATCAAAACTTGTCTCTGACTTTGTACAAGAACATTCTGTAAGCATAATGATTGTGCAGACACTATCTCAAAAAACAAAAGGTTCTTTGATGCAAACGAGACAGAAAATTCGGGTTGGCTGAGATGATTTTTAATGTAGCCGTGCACAGATTAGTTACCCGCAACTTTCTGAGTGGTATGCCAGCAGGAAAGTTACCTTACTCTTAGCATCTTGTTGCTCCTTTCTTTCTTAGAAGAGTATTCTATTTACTTGACAACTCCATCGTAACTTCTACATGCTATCATTGGTAAAGTTCATTTTCTTTTTCCTTTGGGCTTTCCTTATTACTTTACTTAGAAGCAGGCAAGCAAGGAGATCCTAGGTCCAAACCTGAGACCTCTATCATAATACGAAGGATCATCGTTGCAAACCACTTTAGCTAATCCTATGGATAACAAAATTATTTTACTTCAACTGATCAAATTGGAATTGGAATGAAACTGAAGGAAAATCCATAAGTAATTCGCCTTCCCCAATCAACTCGTAAAGATAATAAATTGTTGCCAACTTGATGAAAATATTAAGAGACTTGAGCAAACGAAATAAAGCAGGAAGTAACAATCCTGTCCTTTCTTATTTCTTCCTGCTAGAAGAAAGCAGTTTCATTACTAGTTAGTAATCTCTCTTTGCCTTAAATTCAGAAGAAATAGTTACTCATGTCCAACTCTTAGAATCATATTCCATGGCAATCAAACAGCAAAAAACGACAGGGCAATTTGTTCTATGACAGCCAAACATAAGCTAAAGCAACCAATCAAAAGCAAAAATTTGAACAACTAGAAAGTCCATTTTTACCTTTGTAGCCCTTGTTAATCAATCTTTGTTTCATCTTGTCGACTGCAATGGGGGACAAATCAATGCAGGTCAATTCAGTAATCCCATCTCTATATAACTCTTCACTCAACTGGGAATTCCCACATCCTAGCTCCAACACCTGTCACCTCACCTAAAAACTTAAGTTCCCTATGTTCTTAGTTTCAACACCCATTTTGGAATATTTCAAAAAAAAAAATGGTAGATATATAAAGATAGAGAGATGTACAGAAGAATGGGGTGTAATGTGTTGTTGAAGAAGGTGACGGAAGTGCGAATAATCTTTGAACCATTCGTAGTGTTCCTCTTGAGCGAACCTCTTATCCCTGAGAGTTAAAATGGTGGGTTATTTTTTTGTTGTAAAATGACTATAAAAAAGTAAGCAACAAAGATTAAAAGGAGTAAATAAAAGGAGAAAGCGAAAGGTCTCACCAGTAGTTCCGATCAAGATATGCCAAAGCTGTAGAAGGAAGGACGTCGGTTTTCTCCGGCTCTCTCCGCTCCATGACGATGAATCCTTGTGGCGATTGCCGGCTGGCTGATGGAAACCCTAATAGCCTTCGATTCACCGATTATTTTAGGACATTTTCACTAAATTTAATTAAATTCTAAATTATATTCCGCTTCCCTCCCGTTATTTCTCTCCACTTCTTAAACATTAAACTTAAAAAATCCTTTAATACAGTATACTTTTGTTGTTATCGACCTTTATTTTGCCCCTTTGCCTTTGGCCGTTGCAGATTGAAATGGATGCATTAGAGGTCGTTAAAACTTATCTTCATCAATTGTACCTTTTGGGTTATTTGGTTGGGAAATAAGTTATTCAATAATTCATTATCTCGGGATTAGTTATCTCACCCTTCTATAGGGATAAACAAATATACAATTTCGGGATAAGATTGGTTATACCATAATTTTATCTCAACCAAATATGAGATAAATTTATTTCAAATTTTATCACGGGACCAAATGAGTACTTAACGAATGCTTTGTTGGGAAACAAGTTATCCTATGATTAATTATCCCATAATTAGTTATCCCACCTTCCCATTGGAATAAAAAATATCATATTCCCAGGATAATGAATTTCGGGATTAGTTATAACACAATATTTTTCCAACCAAATACGAGATAAACTTATCTCAAAATTAATTATCCATTATACCTCGAACCAAATTAGCCCTTATTTTTCATTAGTGATAGTACTTCTTGTGACAGGGAAAAATAATTAATGCAGAGGTACAAAATATTTTGGACAAAAAGTACTTAAACACGTTGCACTCAGGTAATCTTATTGAAAATTGAAGGCTTAGATCTCTCCCACAAGTTTTGCTGTCACCGCATTTGATCCTGTCCTCACTTGGGTCCACAATAAGAATTCTACATCCATCAATTTTGTTTTAAATAATCCCTGAATTCAGTCAATTTTCGACGTGTATCTTCCCCATTCTTTTGTAGCCTCAAAAAAAGTTTGTTTGCCTGAACAAATTTATTACTGGTTTTAATATTTTGTAATAGAAAATAGAAATAAGAAAGTTCCAGATCGCTGTATTTCCCTTGTTTCTTAGCACAGTGTTCTTTCCTATATGTTCAATATCGTACTATTTCCGCCTTCTAAAAATATGGTTCCATTTCCTTAAAATACTAAAATAAACTTTGATAATCTCCAAAATTTCGTTATCAACGTAAAGATTCCTATTGGGGATAACGAAAGAACTATAAAGATACTAATTATTTAAAGTTGTTGTCACAACCCTATGAATTTATTGGCAAAGATATTAATAAACGCATATTGATGATTACTTAAACAGTATAAGAGCCCATTTGGATTGACTTTAAAAAATTAGCTTTTAAGCACAAGTGCTTAAAAGCATTTTTTAAGTGCTGAAGTTGGTTTTATAAAAAAATAATTATGCGTTTGGTTAAAAGTGCTGGAGCTGAAAAAAAGTTGTTGAAATGTTTGGTAAACAAGTGCTGGTAAGCACTTTTTCTATTAAAATGACTGAAATATCCTTAAAGTTGTTAACACTATAAAGAAGCTTATTACTATAATATTTTATTTCAAACTTATTATATATATATTTCTTGAGTTTACATAATTTATTGACAAAAATCAAAAAGGAAATGCTTTTTGAAGAATTTTGAAAGAAAAAGAGTGAACATTTTTAATATGTTTTGAACACATTTCTATTGAATTTATTTCAAAGAAAACAAAAAACCTTTTTGATTTTGATCCTTTACATATTTTGAACAAACAAATTTTTATTTCTTATTAAAAGTTAAGAAACTGAAATTAACGCAAATACTAGATAGTTGAACTGTTGTTATGCCAATAATTTTAGAATTTGAATAATAAAATACCATTGGCTAAAAGGGAAAAAAGAAATTACCAATGAATATTAAAAGATCGAGTTGGATATTATAATTATTTCAAAAGTTTGTAAAGGACATTTTTGGAATAAATTAGGGACAAGAGAGTAAAATACTTGGTCAAAGATAGTTGGTTTTAAGCTGGAAAAAAAAAATTGGGATCAACCAACTTGTGGCTTTGGCTTTTTTTAAGCCAATTTTAACTTTTTTTAAGTTATTTTTTTTTTCCGCCAACCATTCCCAACATCTAGAAATGGCTTAAAAGATGATTTGACCAGCTTTTAAGCCAATCCAAACAGGCTCTAAGTCCTTAAGGAGATAAGAAAAAACATATAAAACGAAAAAGAAAATTACTAATAAAACACATCAAAATAATATTGGTATCAAGGCTTATGATCTAGCAATCTTACGTAGTAATGCTTGTTAATGAATGATAACTTTGTCTTTCTACCCAAAAAAAAAGATATAGTGATATTAGTCTCTCTTATAGTCTTACTATTGATATGAGTTCAATTTTCACCATTCTCATTTTCTTTTCCTCTTCCTTAATCCTTCAATATGATAGAACATTTTAAAAAGAAAAAAAAAAACACATCTGCTGTTTTGAATATAGAAGATATTTTATTCACCACATTTAAAACACCATGAATGACAACAGTTCATAGAAAAAAGATTGCCAAATATTAAAATATCAATGTCGAAATATTCCACAAAGATGAGCTATCTTAGTGGGCGTTTGGACACAAGAATTGTAAAATTCTAAAAATAAAGTGATAATTTTTTAAGTGAAAATGGTATTTAAAAATTAGAGTTGTGTTTGGATATGAATATAATTTTGGGTTGTTTTTGAAGTTTTGTGGATGAATATTTGAAAAATAGTTTTTTGAATTTTTTTAAATTTTCTTAAATTTCCATAATTCATTTTCAAGTGAAAATTGAAATTATTTTTTGATCAAACACCGATTTTGAAAAAAAAAATAATTTAAAAAATTTCTTATGTCAAAACGAGCTCTTAATATTCTATTCTACTAGATGAGGAAAGGCCGGTATACGGGCCCAACATGGTAATCTTAAAATTATTGTTTGTCCGTGCTCAATTAATTGTTTGATAAATAAATCGATCATTATTATATCTATTTAATAAGTGACAGAGAATGATATTGGGAATCACAATTTATAATAAATTTATTATAATAATTTACAAAAAGGTAAACTATAAATTATAACCTACTTAAGTTGCTCCAATTATATATATTAACATAAAAAGGCTATGTGCTATAATCCCTAATTCCAAACGCGACTAAGAATTAGGCTCGACAGTATCAAATGCCGGTCTGGTTACGGATCCTCTTAAAAGCGTAAGGCCAAACTAAAAATATAAAATATGAAATATAATTAATAAATATAAAAATTAAGTACCAGCCACTAAAAAACAGAATCGAAATATATAAACGAGAAAAGCATGTGGACATGAAATGTACCAGATCACGAACTTGGCAGGGATAAATTGGCCTTCACCATAGGTGAACTTCACCCACTTTGCTCCACCTAACGCAGTTCGCTAACGTGCGCACTCTCTATCTCCCATGGCTATTCCTCTCCAGTTCTCTAGTATCTCCACCCGTACAGAACTCTCCTTGCCGGAGACTAGAACTCTCCGATTGCCGAAATTCTCCGTCGTTAGATGCTCCGCCGGCGAAGCTGCTCCTTCCTCCTCGGCTACTGCGGATTCAGAGTTCGATGCTAAGGTTTTTCGGAAGAACTTGACCAGAAGTGCTAATTACAATCGTAAAGGTTTTGGACACAAAGAAGCTACTCTTGAGCTCTTGAATCAGGAGTATCAATCTAGTAAGTTCTTAACTCCATATTCATAGCTTAATTCCTTCAGTTTGGAGCTCAAGTTATGAGCTGAACAAAAAATTAGAATCGGACCGATTTCAGTTTTCTTTCTGTTCCTTGAGATTTTGTCTTTATCTGTACTTTGTTTTTCGTTTTTATGATATATGCATATACTTATTCCTTTCAGAAGAATGTAATTCTCGGTGTGAATTATGTAAATTTCTTGAGTTTTGAAGTAAAATTTACATGTAGAAGCTTATATATCACGATGTAAGCTTATAATGTTTCGTCTGAAAAATTTATGGTTTGACTCCTCAAATAGTGGTAATAGTAAAATGATTTGGAAGAAAGGTATATTTTTTGTCTTTTGTTTTGGTCCCAGAGCCTTTGGCAACTTCTAGGATAGACATATTCAAACTCATCTTGGTTGACACGCTATATGAAAAAATATCTTTATCACAAGTCATTTGGACGCAGTTGCGAGAGATGCTTACTTTAGGATCTGTTAGCGATCACCAATCATTTGTGAACCAAAGATATAAGAAGATTTTGGCGTGAGAATAAACAATATAACTAAAAGACTGTAATTCAGAAAACTACTACTGAGGTTGTGGCCTAGTAGTAAATGAAGTGGGAGGAGAACCATGAGATCTCGGGTTTAAATCCCAGCAGAGGCAAAAGCCTTGATGGGTAAAGTTACTTGGTACCTGTGGCTGTGGGAGGTAGCAGGCTGTGGTTCGCCTATGCTGGCCGTGACACCATCGTCATTAAAATAAAAAAATCAAAGAAATTCTTTGGTTAAAATTCTTCCAAAATATTTTCAAGAAGACTGTGTGAAGTTCTTATATTAGATTGGATAACAAACGACTATTTTTTGTTATCCTCATTTGTTCTCATGAATTTCAGGTGATATCATAAAGAAATTGAAGGAGAATGGATATGAGTATACATGGGGAAATGTTACCGTAAAACTTGCAGAGGCCTATGGTTTCTGTTGGGGAGTTGAGCGAGCAGTTCAGATTGCTTATGAAGCGAGGAAACAGTTTCCAACAGAGAGGCTTTGGATAACCAATGAAATTATTCACAATCCAACTGTGAATAAGGTCTCTGCTTCTACTGCTAATTCTCGGATGTGCATGCCATTGTCCAAGATTTTCAGTTTTTATTTATTGTAGAAGGAAGACTGTGAAATTATATTTGGTTTTGCTCCTTCTTCCCTACTCTGCTTATATCTTGGCAGTTTTAGGAATTACCCCAATATGCCTTGACTTTTAGGCTGATAGAGGTGTTGCCTCTATAATAGTTGCTTGCCTCAAAATGAGTTACAACTCAAGGCTAGGAATTGCTTGCACCCATGTTTTAGGACATTGCCTTTCACTCTCATGAGATACTGGTTACACACAAAAGAGTACCAACAACTACTACTTTTTCAAGAGGCTGGAATCGTATAGATGATTTTAGAAAGGTTCTTTCACATGTAATTATTTCCTCATTCAATGTATAGATTTTCTCTGGTACTTCATTCCTCTTCGACAGGTTTGTTTGTCTTTTTCCCTTCTTCTCAGCATAAAAATTCCATGAAGGAAACAAAAAATTGAAAAGGGGTATGTTAGAAGAAAGGGTTAAGTTATTCATGATGCTGAAGATCGAAAATAGTAAAAGTAATCTGCAGAGTTTTCAATTTCCGATGTATAGCTGGTTAACATTCTTTATTTGAAGTACATGTCTGGATAACCGCTTATACCACCCTCTGCATTTTGTGCAATTACCAGTTTTCTACTCAGGCTATTATGCTGGCTGTCTGTTGTATTTTCATCTTCTCTCATATAATTTTTGATAGATTTCTTTCTATGGATCAGAGACTAGAGGAGATGGAAGTTAAGAACATCCCTATTGAGGATGGGAAGAAAAATTTTGATGTTGTTGACAAGGATGATGTTGTGGTTTTGCCTGCTTTTGGGGCCGCTGTTGATGAAATGTTGGTTTTGAGTGATAAAAACGTACAAATCGTTGATACAACCTGCCCCTGGGTAACAAAGGTTTGTGATACAAATTCTCAAATGAATCTATGGCCTTTTTTTCATTAGGACTATATTAAATTTCCTCATAATTCTTTGTACAGGTCTGGAACACTGTTGAAAAGCACAAGAAAGGAGACTATACTTCCATTATCCATGGTAAATATACTCACGAGGAGACTGTAGCAACTGCATCCTTTGCTGGGAAATACATCATTGTGAAGAACATGGCAGAGGTATTTCAATCTCACACTATAAGTGTTATTCTCTCGAAACAATGAGCTGGAATCTGATCTTGATAATTCTGTGACAATTTTTCCTTGATCCAGGCAACTTATGTCTGTGATTATATTCTTGGAGGTAAACTTGACGGTTCTAGCTCAACCAAAGAGGCATTTATGAAGGTACTGTCTGAGTTGTTTATTTGACCTGCAGGTTACAACTGCAGTACTTTGCATCAGTACTGATATTTTCTGTGAATTTTTCTGGATAGAAATTTAAAAATGCAGTTTCTAAAGGGTTCGATCCGGATGTTGATCTTGTAAAAACTGGTATTGCAAACCAAACTACAATGTTGAAGGGAGAAACAGAAGAAATTGGTTAGATTCTATTCAGCGTATCACTCCCTAATATAAATTGCCTCTTGGCGGCAATCATGTAGTGATTTAACTTCTTTTAATGTACAGGGAAGTTGGTTGAGAGGACAATGATGCAAAGATATGGGGTGGAAAATATTAACAACCACTTCATAAGTTTCAACACTATATGTGATGCAACTCAAGTAAGTTTCTTGCATCCCCGCTGCCCCTAAATTCCAGTGCAATATATATTAGACGATAAGTATCCAGGGACATTGTATTATATGCTTTTTTTTGCATGATCCGTTCCTTGCTTCCATGTGACTAGGATATCACGGGTTCATGCGTAGAAACAGCCTCTTGCGGAAATGCAGGGTAAGGCCGCGTACAATAGATCCTTTGTGGTTCGGCCCTTCCTGGACCCCGCGCATAGCGGGAGCTTAGTGCACCGGTCTGCCCTTTTCAATTTGCTCCTTGCTTCCTCTTTGGCTTAGGCAATCTAGTTGAGTCATCTGACTCTAAAAAAATAAAATCTTGTACAGTCTGTTACAAACTGATTTTCTACATCTATCATTCTGTGTCATGCACATCCATGTTAGGGTATATCTTCCTCCCGAAGTCGGTAGTGCCAACCTTAATTTTTTTCGGCACTATATGGCTGTTCATATATCATTTCAGGTCCGTAAATTACCCAACTATAACTAAAGGTGATGTAAAATGTCGAAAAAGGGTAATTGAGTCTGTACTCAGTACTCTCTAGTGTAATTGGTCTATTCCTAGCCGAAACTTCAAAGCCTTTGTCTCTTTTTTTTTTCTTAATTATATCAGCAGGCATATTTGTTTGACTGGGGGCGCTTGGGGGAGTGGAGGCGAGAGCTGGAGCTGTTCCTGCCTGGGAGTTGTTTCTCTTTCTAAGATGTTAGAAAGTGGTCACCAATTGGTCTTATCACCTCATGCTAACAAATGACCACAATGTTTTGGTGGAAAATGCATTTTCCAGACGGTGGTTATAGAAGTCGGAGAATTCGCTCTTCTCCATTTAGATGGGAGTAATTAATGGAAATTACAGTTGTGAAAGAAAAACTTGCTTTGGTTTCTTTTTCTTTTTCTTTTTTCCCATCATCCGTGTTTTGCATCTCGTTTGTACCTTTGATACTTTTGCTGTGTCTATACATGGATGTACCAAGGTACACACGCCATGACATGCTCGTGAAAGACAGCGTTAATTAGATATTAAGTTCTCTTTCTGCTGGCACTGGAAGGGTGGAAATTTGGCAAGGCCTTCTAGAAGTTATTTATTAATTTAATTTAAAAGTCATCTATTGTTATTTGTCTTTGGAAGAAGAAACAGAGATTGTTGCATGAAGGCCTGAGTGTTGGATGGATTCTTTCTTACAAAACCATTACAGGACCTTCTGTATTTATCTGTATAGTATCACTATTTCTTGAAGTCGTCTTCTCAATGTTATGGACCTAACTTATCCGTACTTATATCAGGAACGGCAAGATGCAATGTATAAGCTGGTTGATGAAAAGGTAGATCTTATGTTAGTAGTTGGTGGTTGGAACTCAAGCAACACTTCACATCTACAGGAGATTGCAGAGGAGCGTGGAATTCCCTCATACTGGATTGACAGTGAGCAGAGAATAGGTCCTGGAAACAAAATAAGTTACAAGTTGCTGGTGAGCTGACATATACACAGATTTGCAACTATAAATTTGAATACAGTATTCCGGTTCTCACAACAGCTTATTTTAACAGCATGGTGAGTTGGTCGAGAAAGAGAACTTCTTACCCGAGGGTCCTATTACAGTTGGGGTGACATCTGGTGCATCCACCCCCGATAAGGTAATTATACTGAAGCTGCTAATATTGTTGAGCTTCCGTCTCATGTTACTCCTTTTTCAAGCTAATCAGGAGAGTTGATAATGTTTGGTTCTGCATTTGCCCAACCTTAACAAACTTTATATTCTTCCACTCCAATAACCAAAAAGAGAGCTAATTCATTAGTAATAATTTATAAGTGACTCTATTTTATTTCTTTTTCAATCAATTTCAGAAAATTTTAAACCATAATAAAAAGAGCCTCATCCCTCTCGTTCCCTTTTTTATCCCCATGTTGCCAGACGGGGAAAAACATGGCGGCAAAAAAAAATGAGTTCTATCCACTTGTTCCGACCTAGGATAATAATAATATCATGAGCTTATTTGTTCTTCAGCTTTTCATCCATGTCACCACATAGGAATATAAAAAAAGAGGTCCTAACAACTTGTTCTGATATAGGACAATAAGCTCATAAGCTTGTTCTTACTGCATCATTGAATTTTTTATTTTTATTTTTATTTTTATCCTTTTCCTTCTACTTTTATGTTGCATTCGAGTGATGAACTTCCAACTGTGAAGCTGTCGGTAAACGCATTTACGTATGGATATCTATGCTAGGCATAATTGGCTTTAGCATGGCCACATTTATCATGAGAAATGGACTTTGCAGGTTGTTGAAGATGTCCTTAAAAAGGTGTTTGATATCAAGCGGGAAGAAGCCTTACAATTGGCCTAAGCCAGATTGGAACTCCAAGACTATAGGAGTGGCAATTTGGTTCAAACTCACCCCATAAAAAAACGAAAAGATATGCATTCTTGTATGTGTATAACTCAACCATTTAACACTATCTGTACACTGGCCAGCTTTCTGTAGTAATGTAAACCCTGCAGAATCATGTAATTTGGCGCGGAGTAATGTAACCGTTTAGAAATACAGTAGTAGTCAGTTCTTAGAATGAGAAGATTACTCGATATTTCAAATACACTAATACGCAGGATCTGAGTCAATTTTTCAAATGGTTATTTAACTATCTCAAATTGTTTTCTAAAGTTACTTTTCTTTCGTTTGTAACAAAAAAGTCACTGAATTGTGTCTATTGCACTCAGAAGGTCACTCAACTAGATTTTTTAATTGCCAAATGCCTATTTTACCTTTTAAATTATAAACATTTATCTTCTTTTTATCTATTTTTTAAACTTTTTAATATTAACAACAAAATTTTAAGAATTTATTTACACAATTCAGAATGAAAGAAAATAAATGTTGTAAAATATATATATTCCATGAAAGTAATATTAAAACAATTATTTAAATAAAGATATTTTTATAATATATATATTTTCTTGAAAATTATGCTCAAATATATTATTATGTTTTTATCAATTTTCCGACGATATAAAGTTATGTCACCGGAAAGCAGGGAGACTATCTGTATAGGGTAAACTATGCTATGTTAAGTCATGCATGGAATATATATAATATAATTGAGAATAATTTTCAAAAATATATAATGTATATTATAAAATATCTTTATTTTTATATTAGGTGCATGGAATATATATTTTACAACTTTTATTTTCTTTCATTCTGAATTATGTAAATAAAATTTTGAAATTTTGTTATTAATACTACAATTATTATAATTAATTTTTTTTATTATGCTCATTATTTTGTTATTCCAGCATTATACATACTTAAATACTTTTTAAAATTTATAAATAATATTTATTTATTCTATAGGTAAGTCCATAATGTAAATTAAAAAGGGAAAAATCCTAATATCAAAAAGTTTAAAAAAAATAAAAGAAGATAAATGTTTATAATTTAGAGGGTAAAACAGGTATTTGGTAATCCAAAATTTAAAAAATCTATTTGAGTGTCCTTCTGTGTACAATAGGCATAGTTCAGATTTTGTTATCACAAACGAAAGAAAAATGACTTTAGGAGATAATTTGAGATAGTTGAAAGATCATTTGAGTAATTAACTCGCAGGATCTTCTACATGATAAAATTAATCCAAAAGCTAATTGTACTAAAAAAACAAGCAGAGTAACATTTTCATAATCTGATGATGTTAGAAAGCAAAAATTATAAATTTAACAAAATAAAATGAGCAACACAAACAAATAAAATAACAGCATGTTTTCTATGGAAAAAAATTTCGCAATTATTTTAAAGTTGTCCCCAGTTAAAACTGTTCTTTTTCTTCTCTAGACTAGATAGTTTAATAACTTTTGGTTCGTTATGGACGTTGTCGCCCTAGTAATTCGTGCTATAACAAATTCCGAACGTATGAAGGTATATCCATAGCAGCAGTTCTTAAATGGACAGGCAGCCTTTGATTTGTAGCAGACTTATGATTTTGACTAGTTTTCGCATACTACATTGTCCTACACTGTCAAGGACTAATTTATATCCGGACTAGGTTGCCCGGTTTTCCGTTTTCTCTTTTTATATATTCGCTCGTTTCAATTTATGTGAATATATTTGACTGATGTATTTTATTATTAAAATAAATTTCTAGAACTCTCACTACTCCATGACGTAGAAAATGACCATAACTCCTATAACCCCCACTACTTCATGAAGTAGAAAATTGCCATAACTTTTTTGTAACTCTTCTCCCATGTTTTACTACTAATTATCTCAGGTTCTCCATGATATCATAATTTATTACCCCACTTTCTTCCAATTTAATTCAAGGAAGAATTCTTACACCTATAAATACGAGTCTTTCTTTCATATTGTGGTATGAAAAAATAATTGTAGAGTGTTTCTATAAAGTGAGGTTAAAGTAGTGAAAAAGAAGAAGAGAATTTTTTTTTTTACTTTTGTTGAAGGAAGGTGTTCATCTTGGTGGAGCTTTGGACTGAACAACTTGTCCAGAGTTTGTTCAAGTCATACGACGTGATCGGGCTGTTGTATCCTGGGGGAGACAGGTCAAGAGGATTACTGTAGGATCAGTGAAAAACTTTGTTGCGGTGGGCTTGAATATCCTTAAAGAGAGTGAGATATCCGTGTCTCTGCCTGAAGATATTTTATTCATTTTATTTTATTTTCAACTGTAATTATATTTTCACCAACAATTTTAAGGAGAATTCAAATGGCTACAGTTGAAAAAACCGCGGATATCAAGATGGGAGATCTCAATAAGCCATTCTGTTTCAACGTTACTCATTTCAAGAGATGGAAGGGTAAAGTACTTTTTTATTTGAGTCTTCTCAATGTTTCTTACGTTTTAACTGAGAAGAATCCTAGCAAAGTAGACAACTCCTCCATGAATGATGATGAGCTAATTGCCCTTCAAGAAAAAATTGAAAAATACAACGATGACTCATACAAGTGTCGGTATTATCTTCTTAATTGTCTATTTGATAATTTTTATGATTATTATGATAGAACTTACTTGTGATGACCCCACCCGTCGTCACATGAGTTAGCGCTCCATTTCTCCCATTTTCTGCTTCCTTATGTTTAATTATAAGAGTCTTGGGTGAACGAGTCGAATTGGATTGGTTTTAGAAGGAAATGAGACACTTAGTCTCTTTAAGGAAGGTTTGGTTTGGAAAAGTCATCCGGATGTTGACTTATGAGTTAGAGGGCTCGGATGTGATTTCCGGTGATTCAGTTAGCTTCGAGGGATGATTTGTGACTTAGGAGCGTGATCGGAATTGATTTTGGAGGTCCGGTGTAGAATTATGCTTGAATTGGCGAAGTTAGTATTTTGGCGAGTTCCGGTTGATAGGTGGGATTTTGATCCGAGGGTCGGAATGGAATTCCGAGAGTTTTTGTAGCTTCGTTAGGTGATTTGTGATATGTGTGCAAAATTTTAGGTCATTCGGAGCTGTTTTGGTCGGGTTTTTGATCAAATGCGTATTTTAGAAGTTTTAGAAGAATTTAGGCTTGAATCCGATATAATTTGATGATTTTAGTGTTTTTTGAGGTGTTTTGATGATTGGAGCAAGTTTGAATGGGTTGGAACTTTTGGTTGAGGTCCCGGGGGCATCGGGCTGACTTCGGATGGCCATCGGGATGAATTTTGAACTTGTGTTATTGCTGATATTTGCTGGTTCTACTATTTCCGCATCTGCGAAAAAGGGACCGTAGATGCTGAAAGGGGGTCGCAGGTGCGAGTTTCTTGAGGAGTTAGCCCGCATCTGCGGTACCGCAGATGCAGCATTGGAACTGCAGAAGCGGATATGGGCCATTGGGACTTTCCGCAGAGGCGGGCAGGTGTCCGCAGAAGCGGTCCTGAGCAAAATAGTAAAGCTCCGCAGAAGCGGTTTATTGGTCGCATAAGCGAAAATGTCTGGGCAGAGAAGTGTTTAAAGCTTCATTTTATTCAGCGAGCTAAGATATTTTTCCACCATTTTTGAACATTCTTAAAATCTTTTGGATGAGAATTGTAGGGGATTTCGACTGGGATTGATTGGAGGTGAGTTCTATGACCTAAATACATGATTTAATGGTAGAATCAACCTAGAAATTCATGAAAATTTATCAAAAAGGGGGAAGAACTAGGGCTTGAGTTTTGATATTTCAAATTGGGTTTTGATGGGTCATTTGAGCTCGGACTTAGGAGTTCTTGATATGTATAGACTCGTGACGAGATAAGGAATCCGTTGATGTTAAATTTTCTGGAATTCGAGAAGTGGGCCCGGGGCTCGGGTTTTGCAAATTTCATCATTTTCGATGTTTTTCGATTCTTTTCGATTGGGTTATGTTCCCTTAGCCTATTGTGATGTATTCGTTGTAGTTTTTATTAGATTCGACGGGCGAAGAGGCCGATTTGATAGGCAAGGGCATAGCGAGCTAGGATTTTGGCCGGCTTGAGGTGAGTAATGATAGTAAATGATATACTGAGGGTTTGAAACCTCGGATTTGCACAACGTACTGCTATAATTGAGGTGAAACACGCGCTTTATGATGAGTGCGGGGTTATTTACTACCGGGGATTGCGACTTGGTTCGTCCTGAATGATATTTGTACCGCGTAATTAACTGAGATGTGTTTGTTATCAACATGATTTGGGCTTATTACCATATTTTGGGCTTCATGCCAATTGCTTGAGTCCTTCGTGGATTTTTATCACTCTTTCCCACTACTTGATATACTACTTGAACTCAGTCCTGTTGATTATACTGTTTTACAAACTCAGCCACTTTAATTGAATTTTGAGATTTAATTGATATTTTTACTGTTGTTTGGGCTGAGCACTACTATTTTATTGATGCCCGAGGGGCTATGATGTTTTCTAGACCGAGTGAGGCCGAGGGCCTAAGATTGAGTTATATGCCACAAGGTGGCTGGAGTGACGTGAGGAGGCTTTCAGGCCTTGTGAGTGATGTGAGGAGGCTTTCAGGCCTTGTGAGTAATGTGAGGAGGCTTTCAGGCCTTATGAGCGATGTGAGAAGGCTTTCGGGCCTTATGTTGATATAGCGCTTGGCTCGTAAGGGGCCCCTCCGGAGTCTGCACACCCACAATGAGCGCGTGTACCCATATGATCTGAGAGTGAGCCCGAGGGGCTGATACTTTGCTGAGTGACTGATACTAAGCCCGAGGGGCTGATACTGTTCTGAGCGATTGATACTGGGGTCGAGGGGCAGATTTCTACTCACTATTTACTTGTTATTTTACATGATTTACCGGTTTTTAAAAGGAGATTTCATCGACTCTTTACTGTTTTTACTGTTTAAGTGATTTACTGCCTGATATAGAGTTTCCTTGTGCATTTATGTGTTTTTATTCCTTCGGTTATTATTTATTATTATTACTCACTGGGTCAGAGTACTCACATAACTCCCTACACCATGTGTGCATATAAAGGCATAGCAGAGTCTGCACCCGAGCACTAATTCTTTTCAGACCAGGCAGCGAGTTGGAGTGACGAGGTAGCTGTTGACGTCCGTAGCCCCTTGTCTCCCCTATTTTATATCATTTGAGTTTCCTTCAGACATTTGTATCAGATCTTATATTTCGTAGACTCATTACAAACTCTATAGTAGCTCATGACTTGTGACACCCCGGTTTGGGGCTGTGTCGGGATGGTATCCTCTGCTATTATCGCTATTTCTGCATTTATTACTGTTTTTCACGTGTTTTGGTTTTATTAATGTTAATTAATTGTAAAAGATGTATTTGCATTGTTCTGGCTGGCCTTGTCTTCACGAGAGGCGCCATCACAGCCGGGTTTGAGAATTGGGCCGTAACAAGTTGGTATCAGATCCTAGGTTACTAGGTCTCACGATTCATGAGCTGGTTTAGTAGATTCTCGCGGATCGGTACGAAGACATCTGTACTTATCCTCGGGAGGCTGCAGAACCTTTAGGAAAACTTCATATTCTTGAAATTCTTGTCGTGCGAACTTGTTGATCCGAGTACTAAATTTCTCTTTATTCTATTCTCTCACAGATGGTGAGGACACAAGCTACCGGACGTGACGAACGACCACCAGTACCACCCACTAAGGCCACCAGAGGCCATGGACGCGGTCGTGGTCGTGGTCGTGGCAGGGGTAGAGCAGCAAGGGCAGCACCTGTGGATCCTCCAGTTGCCCCAGCTCAGGACCAGGCTCCAGCAGCACCAGTTCAGGCACCAACTGTGCCCATAGTGATTCCAGGTCTTCAGGAGACTTTGGCTCAGATTTTGACAATTTGCACTGGCCTGGCTTAGGCAGTTTCAGCCACCACAACAGCAGCTACTTCGCAGGCTGGGGGAGGCAATCAGACCCCCGCTGCTCGCACCCCTGAGCAGGTAGTGTAGGGATTACAGACTCCAAAGGCACCTCCAGCTCAGCCAGTTGCACCATTGCAGGAGTTTAGGGTTCCAGCTATGCCTGAGGATGAGCAACGTCGCCTCGAGAGGTTTGGTAGACTCCAGCCTCCGACATTTAGTGGTGCTGAGGGCGAGGATGCCCAAGGTTTTCTTAACAGGTGTCAGCGGATGCTCCGTACAGCAGAGATTCTGGAGTCTAGTGGTGTGGCATTTACCACCTTTCAATTTACTGGGGCTGCCTTCACTTGGAGGGAGGCGTATGAGAGGCGTAGGATGGCTGGTGCAACACCTTTGACTTGGCAGGAGTTCTCCACTCTCTTCTTGGAGAAGTATGTACTGTAGTTCCGCAGAGAGGAGCTGCGCAGGCAGTTTGAGTTGCTACGGCAGGGAGATATGACTGTGTCTCAGTATGAGATGAGGTTTTCAGAGTTGGCTTGTCATGCCTTCTGGATGGTTCCGTCGGATCGTGAGCGGATCAGGATATTTGTTGATGGCCTTAACTACCATCTCCGTGTTCTTATGACTAGAAAGAGAGTATTGGGTGTTTCATTCGAAGAGTTGGTTGATATAGCTCGAGAGATTGAGTCGGTTCGCTATCAGGATCGAGAGGAGAGAGAGGCCAAGAGGCCTCGAGGTTTTGGCAATTTCAGCGGTGCTCCTTCGAGGGGCCAGTTCCAGTATAGTAGGGGTCGTTCTTTTAGGTCCGCTCAGTCAGCTCGTCCCGAGTATCGTGGGGAATCTTTAGGTTATGGTTGTCATGGTCCTCAGCATATTCAGCCTTCACTCAACGCTCTTCCAGCACAGAGTTCATCTTGTGTCCCGTCTGTTCAGGGTTCTTCTAGGCCGAGTGCATTAGCTAGTCACTCCGGCGCGAGGGGTTCCCTTCAGTCCCATTCTCCAGCACCTGGGAGTTGTTACGAGTGCGAAAAGTTTGGGCATATGTGGAGACAGTGTCCTCGTCGTGCTGCTACCTCATCTTAGCAGATAGGTCAACCCTCGTCTTCTGGTCTAGTTTCTTCAGCACCCGCTCCGCCAGCTAGGGGTGAGGCTCAGGTAGCCAGGGGTCACCCCAGAGGTACAGGTCGATTAGAAGGTGGTCAGGCTCGCTTTTATACTCTTAGGGCAGGACAGATGCTATTGCTTCAGATGCTGTCATTACAGGTATTATTTAAGTCTTCCACAGGGATGCCTCAGTCTTATTTGATCTCGGTTCCACCAATTCTTATGTGTCCTCATATTTTGCTCATCATTTAGGTACGTCCTGAGGGTATCTTGCTTTACCTGTTCATGTATCTAACCCGGTGGGCGATACTATTATTGTAGACCATGTGTATCGGTCATGTTTGGTGATTATTGGGGGTCTGGAGACCCGAGTTGATCTATTGCTATTGAGCATGGTGGATTTTGATGTTATTTTGGTCATGGACTAGTTATCTCCGTGTCATGCTATTCTAGACTGTCATGCTAAGACAGTCACTTTGGCTATACCGGGTGTACCGAGGATCGAGTGGCGTGGCATGACTGATTATGTTCCTAGCAGGGTGATCTCATTCTTAAAGGCCCAGCGTATGGCTGGGAAGGGTTGCCTTTCATATTTGGCGTTTGTGAGGGATGTTGGAGCCAAGACTCCTAGCATTGATTCTGTCCCAGTTGTGAGGGAGTTTCCCGATGTATTTCCTGCAGACCTGTCGGGCATGCCACAGGATAGGGATATTGATTTTGACATTGACCTGGTGCCGGGAACTCAGCCCATTTCCATTCCGCCATATCGTCTAGCACCAGCGGAGTTGAAATAATTGAAGGATCAGCTTCAGGAACTCCTAGATAAGTGGTTTATTCGGCCTAGTGTGTCACCGTGGGGTGCACCAGTTTTGTTTGTGAAGAAGAAGGATGGAACCATGAAGATGTGCATTGACTACAGGCAATTGAGCAAAGTAACAGTGAAGAACAAGTATCCTCTGCCTCGCATTGATGATTTATTTGACCAGCTTCAGGGAGCGAGGGTGTTCTCCAAGATTGATCTCCGTTCGGGCTATCACCAGTTGAAGATCAGGGATTCAGATATTATTAAGACTGCTTTTAGGACTAGATATGGGCACTATGAGTTTCTTGTTATGTCCTTTGGGATGACCAATGCCCCAGCAGCGTTCATGCATTTGATGAACAGTGTATTTTAGCCTTATCTGGATTCGTTCGTTATTGTTTTTATTGATGATATTCTGGTGTACTCGCATAGTCAGGAGGAGTGCGCACAACGTTTGCGAGTTGTATTGCAGAGATTGAGGGAGGAGAAGCTTAATGCAAAGTTCTCCAAGTGTGAGTTCTGGCTCAGTTCAGTGGCCTTCTTGGGGCACGTGGTGTCCAGCGAGGGTATTCAAGTCGACCCGAAGAAGATAAAGGTGGTTCAGAGTTGGCCTAAACCGACCTCAGCCACAGAGATTCGTAGTTTCCTTGGTTTGGCAGGTTATTATCACCGGTTTGTTTAGGGATTTTCCTCTATTGCATCGCCCTTGGCCAAGTTGACTCAGAAGGGTGCTCCATTTGTATGGTCAGACGAGTGTGAGGAGAGCTTTTAGAAGCTCAAGACAGCTTTGACCACAGCTCTGGTTTTGGTTTTGCCATCAGCTTCAGGTTCTTATACTGTATATTGTGATGCTCGAGAGTTGGGATCGAATGTGTATTGATACAGAAGGGCA
>MU695471.1:53835-64290 GCA_026770625.1 Nicotiana glauca
AAGAGGTGAGCCCATTGGATAAAATAGATGCGGTCCTCCGAAATTTTAGCTCGAATATCCTATTGATTTAGAATTGGGGCGTGCCAAGCCAAACAAAATCCCAATGCCTGGCCCTCGTATGATTATTTCTTTTAATTTTAGAATTTGAGGCGTGCCGTTTAACAAATTTCCATGGCCCTCGCAAAAATTGCAAACGCATAGTTGCTTTAGGCGCGTATTTTAATAATTTACCTTCCTAAACGCGGGTGCACATTTATGTGACCCAAATCCAAATCTCAACGATATTAAAGTATATCAAAAATCAAGGGTGCATTTATGTGACATGTTTTAATAACGTTGCAATTTTCTCTAAAAAATAAATAAAAGCGGTTAAAATTAAAACTTGCACATAGGTTCATAATTGTTTAAAATCAGATATTTAAGCTGAATATAACAGTTAAACAACCGTGCTAGAACCACAAAACTCGAGAATGCCTAACACCTTCTCCCGGGTTAACAGAATTCCTTATCCGGATTTCTGGTTCACAGACTATTAAACAGAGTCATTCTTTTCCTCGATTCGAGATTTCAAACCAGTGACTTGGGACACCATAAATCTCCCAGGTGGCGATTCTGAATCTTTTAATAACAAATTCCGTTTCGATTGTCCTTTAATTAGAAAAACTCCCTTACTACCTTCCGGGTGTGTAAAAAGGAGGTGTGACAACTCTGGCGACTCTGCTGGGGAAATAACCCAGAACTTTTGTTCAGGGTTTAAGAATTCGAGCTTGGAATAATTATTTTATTTGGCTTTATTATCTGATTTTATTTACATATTTGGGCCTAATATGCTAAATGTTGCTTTTTACTGCTTTGATATTATCTGAACTGTATATATAAAACTGTTACGAAACCCTTCTCTTATCATCTTTGGGTATGTGTTCGCTGGTCGAGACTCCCTATTCTGTTAGTGTCATACCTTGAAATAAGAAAGATGCACGGGCAATTTACTAAGCCGGATGGCCTTTTGGTTCCCGGTACTTAGCCTCCTCCTCGACTCGAGTTGTCCACTCGAGTACACAAATCTAGAACAAATACCCATATTTTGAACCTAGAATAACTCAGTCTTATGCCGGATCCCTAGTAGGAACGTTTATTTGCATCATGTGCATTTGACTTTGGAGACTCAACACATGGATTGGGTCTGTCTACGACAGGTGTACCAAAAATAAAAGGGACCATCCTGATGCATCTTACTTTCAACTTGTGCATTTATTTGCTTCGGATCTGCATGTTGACCGGTTTTGAAAATGGGAAGATAATTGAAAAAAAATGAGAAAAAATGTATAATAAAATACTTGTTTTGAAAATCAGTATCCAAATATACTGAAGTTCTACCAAAATTTTCAAAAAATAGGGGAATTTTTGTTGTAAAAATAGAAATTTTTGTGTTTTTTTATATATAAAAAGAAAAATAGTTGGTTTCATTTTTGTCAAAATTAGCAGAACTACGACAGTTTGATTCTCACAGGGTGTGAGATACGTAGGCAACCCTCATCGGGTCCAATTTCCCTTTTTTTTTTTACAAAAATAGCCTAAAAAGAACAAGTTTTTAATCTTATTGCAAATAAATAAGGTGATGCCATTCTTGTCAAAAATAGCCTAATGTCCACAAAAGGACGCCGGAAGGATGTGTTTGCAAGAACAGCAGCCTTTGGTCTCCTTTTCAATTTTTTGGCCGGTTAAAAAACACTGCCTTTAAATCTCCCTCATCGAAGTGCGGCCGTATTGACAGAAATCGGATAGTTGTATGAAATTTTGAAATAGTGATAAATTTTTTTTAGTCAAAACGAGTCTTAATTTTCTTTTAGCTAAAATCACCCTAATAAATGTGCAGAATGAGCACGAATCAAAAATTGCCAATAACAGTCATGAACAAGATCCCTGTGGAGCTACATATGTGGTGGAATGATCTGAGTGAATCGGGGCAAGATAAGGTTAAATTGCATTTGGGAGGCCTGACTGGGTTATTGAAGATTAATCTGAGGGGAGACGTCATAAAAGCGTTGGTTACTTTCTGGGACTCGGCCCACAATGTCTTCCATTTCTCAGATTTTGAACTTACCCCAACCTTAGAGGAAATAACCGGATATATTGGGGGTCCTAACTTCCCTTGAGGCACCAGTACTTGATTGCTCCAAGGGCGGTCATTGTACACAGATTCCTAGATTCCTTAAAGATAAGCAGGGGCTTCCACAATCTAGATTTGGCAGTTGGTTTTTGTACTCTGCATTTTATATACAAGAGATATGGTCATATAGGGGGGTTTAACAATCCAGCAAACAAAATCTGTAGCAAAGGAAACCGCCTTAAATTGGAAGAAGACAGATATGTTGCATTTATGGTAGTCTTTTTGGGCCTTTTGGTATTTCCCCGGAAAGACGGAAATATTGATATACGGATAGCTGGGGTTGTCAGCACTTTGCTTACTTAGGATAAAAGTACCCTCGCACCCATGATAATATCTAAAATCTTCCGCGCTCTCACAGCTTGCAAAGTCGGAGGAGACCTCTTTGAAGGGTGCAAATTATTATTAAAAATGTGGATGATCGAACATCTATGTCATCATCCTCAATACATGAGTTACGGGTCGATTGAGAAAAGCTGCATAGAGGAATTCCATAAAAGAGTTGATGGATCCATCTTACCAGAGGGAATCACAGAATGGGTATCACATCTCCATGCCATCAAGGCAAGTCAAATAGAATGGACGTTCGGATGGCTTTCCAAAGATGAGATCATATACATGCTAGCTACCGGGCCTCATTTCCTTTTGATGGGCCTCAGGTGTATCCAAACTTATGCCCCATACCGGGTCTTGAGACAATTATGGAGATATCAAATGGTTCCCAGGGATGAAGACATTAGTCGCCATGTGATCGAAACTGGTCCCAATAGTCAGTTTCATGAAGCAATAGTCCGCTAAATTTGGAGCGAGTGTCAATATCTGACGGCAAACACTCGAGTACGTGATCTGTCCAGAGGTGAAGTTGCATCAGGTTACGTTGTTTGGAATAAAAGGGAAGTCGAGTTTGGAAGACCAGCCAAAAGACCACACCTTCAAGAATTTTTCTGGGCATCACAAGAGCAATGGGATTAGCTGGCCAAAGAAAATGAGTTCCGAGCCAACATAAGCAGACTAGAAAAACAAGTCATGGACCTTCGGTTTAAGAAAGGTTTGCAAGCCACCACAAATGAAGGTGAGAAGAAGAGGCTAACTAAAGAAAATAAAGTCCTTAAAGCCCAAATCCAAAAGATGAAAATAGCTGCCAAAAACCCAGAAAGAAGCCGGGCTGATAAAAGACTCATAATCAGTTTGAAGAAGAAAGCCCTCAAGTGTCAAGAAGACCAGGAAAAATCTAAAGCTAGTCTAGCAAAAATCCAGGTAAATGGACAATGAAGGCAGAAGAGCGGGCACAGTTTGTGCGACAAATGAAAAGGGACTATGAAGGAGCCATCGCTATCTTAAGAAGAAAGATAGCCACTCTCGAAGATGAGGCAGTCAAGCAGGCTGAAGATTTCAAAGTTGATAGAGAGCATTGTTATGATCTGATGGCTCAGATGGAGGAAGGAATGCAACAGCTGCAAAATCAACACCTCCACGACACTCAGGTATTAGAAGCACGTAATCGGCAGGTCGGACGTTCGCTTCAGGAGAAGGGTAGGATAAGAGAGAGGATCATAACTATTGCTCATTATATTGTCGTGAAGTGCCGATCATGTGAAGATGTGACCCGCACCACTTTCTTTGCGGCGGTGATGACATTTGTTCGATAAATCATGATCGATTTGGAAAGGCTCCAGGGGATCTTGCACCCAAGCCCGTGGCGAGGCCGAATGATGCCCCGCGGGCCCCAGGGGTTTTAGAGGCATTAATGTATTCATGATTGTTGAGTCTGTACTTTTCTGTTTTTGAAGTCTGTTAGTTGAAGTTAAAGTCTGTTAGTTCTCTGAGTCAAGTATTTTCATCTGTTCAGAGTCTGTTATTTGCTTTTAAGTCTTCAGTTTTTCGAGTCATTGTAATCAAAGAAGTTGCTTTTTATGAAAATTAAAAAATCCCAAAATATTTTGTTACATCTTTATCTTCCAGAAATACGCATGGTCTGATTCATGCGGGGCCATGATACGTAGGCAATCTCCATAGGATTCGACCACAACCAAAAAAAAAGAATAAAATGAAAAAAAAGAGAGGATAAAGAGATAGGCATGAGTAACAATAAAGGGAAAGGTCATAAATAGGAAAATCCAAGATGACACAAGCAACCAAGCAAATGCATGATAGAAGTGATTAATTGCTTAGGTGCATTGCATTCCTATGTGCGATTGCCTGTTTGTTAAAACTCTAATCACTAACAAGTTTGGTTGTTGTTTTCCAGAATCCAAATTTCAGTTAGTTTACCTAAGCATACTGGCACAATACCACTATCAAACTAGATCCAAGGGGGAGATAATCATGTCTAGTCCATACAGGGAGATAAACGCCGAGGTGGAAGAGTTGGATGTGAATGCGATGAAAGAAGAAATCCACAAACTAAAACAGTAGATGGCAAAGATGTACCAGGCTTGGACCAAGGGGAAATCACCACTGGCTTACTCGGCTAACCCTAATTTCATCCCACCAACGGATCAGTCTCAGGATTATCCTATCACCGAGCCAAGCTTTCCCATTTACCAACACTACCATGGCACTACTTCTCATATACCGCAAGCTTCACTACCAAAGCCAATTCCCTACCCTCCACCGCCAGTCACCCCTGTCTTTGTGGCATCTCTACTAGTTGCACTCCACAGATCCTCCAGCGAGCCTATGTTTCAAGCTCAGGAAAACCAGTACTACCCCCCAAAGCCCACCTTCAAAGCTCCCGAAACCTACCCGTATAATCCGCGTTCTGACCTCCCAAGAGAAGCAGAAAATCCATCCAAAAATCCTGAATAGGAGGAAATGTTCAGAAAAGTGAAAAGCCTGGAACAATCATTCAGAGATATTCGGGGATTGGGAGGACATGTAAGTGTAACCTACAAAGACCTGTGTCTGTTTACTAATGTGCAATTACCAGCGGGATTTAGGATGCCAATATTTGACTTGTACAATGGGCACAGTGACCCAGTGGCCCGTTTGAGAGGTTTTTGTAGTAAGATGAGGGGAGCGGGGGGAAGAGATGAATTGTTGATGGCTTACTTCAGTCAAACTTTGAGTGGATCAACGCTGGAATGGTACACCCGACAAGATCATGGAAGGTGGTACACGTGGGATGATTTGGCACAAGCATTCACTTGTCACTTCCAATACAATCTCGAGATCATTCCGGACCGACTGTCTTTGACGAAGCTAGAGAAAAAGCATAGTGAAAGCTTCAGAGAATATGGTTTCCGCTAGAGAGAGCATGCAGCAAGAGTGGACCCACCGATGAAGGAAAGTGAGATGGTAGATTATTTTCTACAAGCTTTAGAACCGACATATTATGGACATCTGGTCTCAGCTGTGGGAAAATCTTTCAACGAGGTGGTAAAAATGGGAGGAATGGTAGAGGAAGGACTCAGGTCAAATAAGATCATGAGTTATTCGACTATAAAGGTGACTACCTAGGTTAGTCAGAGTGGCAAGAGAGGAGTAATCGGGAAAAAGAAAAGGGAGGACGTGGCATCAGTCGATTCAGGGGTTTGGTTTGGACCAAGAGGCTCACATTGCCATTATGATCAGCCTAGAACCCATCACCAAATTTACCCCCACCCCTAATATAGTCCACCCCAACACTACTACCCACCTCCAGAACCTCATTTTTCTATCTACCACGCACAAGCATACAACCAACCTCCTGCCCATGCCCAATGGCATGCTCCTGCTCCACAAAATAGAAACCCTCCTAGTCAAAGCTTTCGACCTAGTCAAGCATTCAAGGGTGATAGGGAATAGAAGAAGAAAACATTTACTCCATTGGGGGAGTCATATACTTGTCTGTTCCACAGGCTCAGACAACTTAACATGCTGAGGGCGATACAGTCCAAACTGCCAAATCAGCCTCTGAAAAATCTTGACTATTCTGTCAATTGTGAGTATTGTTCTGGTACTCCAGGCCATGATACAGAGAAGTGCTGGCACTTGAAAAATGCAATACAGGAGCTCATATATACCAATATAATTAAAGTTCAAGCTCCTGAGGTACCTAATATCAACAGGAATCCAATGCCAGCCCATCTGGAAGCAAATGCGATTGAGATTGTGCACAAAGGGGGAGAGCCTAAGAAGCCATCACAGACCGTCATGACAATTCGGTCCAGTGAGATAAAGACAGTAGAACAACCAACAAGGGAGAAGTCAGTGCTCGAGTCGAGCGAAAGGAGTATTGAGCCATCTGTGACGGTTGATAAAGGGTCTTCAAGTAAGGTCGCAACAAAACAAGAAAGAGTGAAGGTGATCGTACCAGGAGCGTTCAGCCAACCTATCGTAATCGTGAAAGGTGCTCGCGCAGATTGAGTTATTATTAAGCCAGTAACCCAGTTACCAATAATTGACAACAAGGCTATTCCATGGAATTATGAATGGGTGACAGTGATGTACAAATGGAAGGAAATCAAAGAAGAAGTCTGTGAAGCCCAGGGCTTAACTCGCTCGGGAAGGTGTTTTGCTCTCGAGGAGTTGAGATGAGCCAGGATTTCCAAGGACAACCCAGTATTGGTAAAGAAAGCTGCGACGGAAGAGGAAGCGGAAGAGTTTTTGAGGAAAATGAAAGTGCATGACTACTCTGTTGTGGAGCAGTTGAGGAAAATGCCTACCCAAATCTCATTGCTCTCATTGCTGATCCATTCAGATGAGCACCATTAGTCGCTGATGAAAACCTTGAATGAAGCCCATGTTCCCGACAAGATCTCGGTAAACCATCTGGAAAAGATAGCGAACAAATTATTTGAGGTAAACAGAGTTACTTTCTCCGATGATGAGTTGCCCATGGAAGGCAGCGAGCATAATAAGGCCCTTTATCTAACGGTAAAGTGCGAAGATTCTAAGGTTACCAGAGTTCTGGTCGATAATGGGTCTAGCGCAAATATTTTCCCTCTATCCACGTTGAACAAGCTGAAGGTGGACAATGATAGAATTCACAAGAATAGCATTTGTGTTCGAGGGTTCGACGGCGGGGGCAGAGATTCAGTAGGTGACATAATACTGGAGCTGACAATAGGGCCCGTTGAGTTCACTATGGAATTCCAAGTGTTGGACGTAGCAGTTTCTTACAATCTTTTGCTGGGGCGACCCTGGATTCATATCGCCACGGTAGTGCCATCTACTTTGCATCAGAAGGTTAAATTTGAATAGGACAGACAAGAAATTATGGTGAACAGTGAGGATAATATGTGTGCCCAAGGTGATACCATCCTACCTTTCATCGAAGTTGAAAACGACAAAGGGCCATGGGTATATCAGGTCTTTGATGCAGTATCAGTTGAAAAGATCTCAGAGGGGAAAAGCATTCCAGTTCCTAAAGTAACAACCGCATCAGTCATGGTGGTTTATGAGATGATGAAGAATGGCTTCATAACTGGCAAGGGTTTGGGTGCTTCGTTGCAGGGCATCATACAACCAGTATCTTTGCCCAAAAACCTGGACACCTTTGGTTTAGGGTTTAAGCCCATAGTTGTGGATGTAAGAAGAGCCAGAAAATTGAGGCAAAGGGCGTGGGTCCTTTCGAAACCCATCCCACGGCTGTCCAGATCATTTGTTAGGCCCAGTGCCCGAAAGGCCCAACAGCAACGATTCCCGATTGATTGATCGATGTTGATGGAGATTTGGATAAGGGATTCGAGAGGTTTTTCAATGATGTTAACATGGTGGAAACTGGAGAGGGGTCAAGTCACGCGGATGTGCAATTCATTGGGACAAGTGCGAAGATCAGTAATTGAGAAATTACTCCTTTTCCTACTCGGAAGGAGCTTTGGTAGTGGGCTTTGATTTTTCTTTCAGTTTATCTGGATTATTCTAAGGTTGTAATCCAAATTCCATGTTCCGTCCAATTTGATGTGTTAAACCTTGTTATTTTAAAAGTTCAATGAAATGCTTCATTCCTGATATTTTTTTGTACTGTTCTTTTTGCATCGGGTCTAATGACATGACATGGCATGAATCTTTCGAAGATATTAGTAAAGAATTAAATCACTTTGAGGAAAAAGCTAAACCTAACTTGAATGATACAGAGGCCATCAATTTAGGGGACGCGGATAACATCAGAGAAACTAAAATAAGCGTCCATCTCGAACCAAATATCTGAGAAGAATTAATCAAAGCACTCATGGACTACAAAGATGTTTTTGCATGGTCGTATGACGATATGCCAGGTTTAAGCACTGATTTAGTGGTTCACAAATAGCCCACTGATCCGACATTCCCTCCTGTCAAGCAAAAATTGAGAAAATTTAAGACTGATATGAGTGTGAAGATTAAGGAGGAAATCACCAAACAACTGGATACGAAGGTGATTTGAGTCACTCGATATCCTGTTTGGTTAGCTAACATTGTGCCAGTGCCGAAGAAGGATGGTAAGATCAGGGTATGCGTCGATTGCCGCAATCTTAACAAAGCAAGCCCAAAGGATAACTTCCCATTACCTAATATCCACATTTTGATCGATAATTGTGCTAAGCATGAAATTGGATCTTTTGTGGATTGGTATGCCGGGTATCATTAGATTCTAATAGATGAGGAAGATGCGGAAAAGACATTATTCATCACACCTAGGGGAACTTATTATTACCGAGTAATGCCATTTGGTCTAAAGAACGCAGGGGCAACGTACATGAAATCGATGACTACCATGTTTCACGATATGATACACAAGGAAATTAAGGTGTACGTGGATGATATGATCATTAAATCGAAGCAGCAGGCCGACCACGTTGGAGACTTGAGAAAATTCTTCCAGAGTCTTCGTAGGTACAATCTTAAGCTTAACCCTGCCAAATGCGCATTTAGTGTTCCATCCGGAAAGCTGTTGGGATTCATAGTGTCGAGGCATCGAGCTGGACCCATCGAAGATCAAAGCTATCCAAGAATTACCACCTCCAAGGAACAAGACTGAGGTAATGAGTCTGTTGGGTAGATTGAACTACATAAGCAGGTTTACTGCTCAGCTCATGACAACTTGTGAGCCCATTTTCAAGTTGCTGAAGAAGGATACCGCGGTCAAGTGGACTGATGAGTGTTAAGAAGCATTTGGTAAGATAAAGGGGTACTTGTCGAACCCATCTGTGTTGGTCCCATCGAAACCAGGGAGACCTTTGATTCTTTACTTAACGGTCTTCAAAAATTCATTTGGCTGTGTACTGGGGCAGCATGACATCACTGGTAGGAAGGAACATGCCATATATTATCTTAGCAAGAAGTTCACGGCTTATGAGGTTAAGTACACTCACCTCAAGAGGACGTGTTGATCCCTAACTTGGGTAGCACAGAAGTTGAAACATTATCTGCCAACTTACACTACTTACCTCATTTCTCGCTTGGACCCATTGAAGTATATCTTCCAAAATCCTATGACCACAGGGAGACTTGCAAAGTGGCAGATTTTACTCACGGAGTTTGACATAGTCTAGGTGATGAGGACTGCAATGAAAGCCCAAGCGTTGGCCGATCACTTGGCCAAAAACCCGATTGATGAAGAATACGAACCATTAAGGACTTATTTTCCTGATGAAGGGGTAATGCATAATGACGAGCTAGAACTGACTGAAAACCCAGGTTGGAAACTTTTCTTTGATGGGGCTGCAAACATGAAATGAGTTGGAATAAGGGATGTACTTATTTCTGAAACATGTCATCACTATCCTATTACGGCTCAGCTTCGTTTCTATTATACCAACAATATGGCTGAGTTTGAGGCATGCATTTTGGGTTTAAGGCTAGTTGCAGACATGGATGTCCAGGAGGTCTTAGTCTTGGGAGACTCGGATCTTCTGGTACATCAAATTCAAGGAGAATAGGAAACACGTGATTTGAAGCTCATACCGTACATACAATGTTTGCATGATCTGTATCAGCGTTTTCGATCAGTGGAGTTCAGGCATATCCCAAGGGTCCATAACGAAGTTGCCGATGCTTTGGCTACCTTAGAATCAATGTTACACCATACAGACAAAGCTTATGTTGATCCTTTGCATATTCAAGTTCGAGATCAGCATGCTTACTGTAACGTGATAGAAGAAGATCTTGATGGCAAATCATGGTTCCATGATATAAGGGAGTACATCAGACTTGGGATATATCCAATGCAAGCCAAGGGAGATCAAAAGAGAACAATTCAACGATTGGCGAGTGGTTTTTGTCACACCTCTTTTTACGGCTTACACCCCGCGAAGGGTATAAGAAAAAGAGTTTTTCCAATTAAAGGACGGTCGGAACGGGATTAGCTATTTAAATTTTTCAGAGTC